>VZRU01014103.1:141420-233087 GCA_013398155.1 Pedionomus torquatus | reverse complement strand
GCAAGATCGCCCCGGGCGAGGAGGAGGAGGAGGAGGAGAGGAGAGGAGGGCAGCCTCCGGCCGGCCGCCAGACAAAGGCGGCGGAGAGGGGCTCTGTGAGCCCGGAGCCACCCAGGGACCGTGCCCCCGGGTCACGGCGCAAGGGGCGGCTGCGCCTCTCTTGTCACTCCCCGGGGCCCCGAACAAAAGCAGGTGGAGGAGGGGAAAGGGGCAGCCGGCGGCTGCGGCCTGGCCCCGGCCGGGGACGCCCCGCCTTTGCGGTGCCAGGGGGCCGGGGGGCGGCTCTCTCCCTCCTCGCCGCCGTGTTTGGGTTAAAGAGGGGGTGGGAGGGAGCCAGGCAGCGTAGGGGGCAGCCGTGGGAGGTGCTTGCTCCCGGCCCTTTCCCCCCCTCGACCCGACCGTCTCCACCACCTGTGGAGCGGGAGGGGCCCCAGCGTGTACCGGGGCCCGACCGCCGAGACCCTCTAGCGGCAGCCGGGGGCCAGGCGGGACGGGCTGAGGCAAGGAGTCGGCCCCGGGAGGGCCNTATATTATATGCATCTCCTAAAAGAAGAACACCTAGGCAGAGGGGAAAAATCAATGGGATACTGCACGACCATTACATAATCCTAGAACTCAAACCCTCTAGTTTAAAAAAAAAAAAGAAAATTAAAAAAAAAAAATGAAAGCGATTCGGTAGCACGGACAGTCTCAGGCGCAGGTTCAGCTGCAAAAAGGCCACCTAAAAAGTTGACGGAGGAGCGTGAGGCAGGATTGGAAGTGCTCATCTTAAGGCAAGTCTTATTTTATGGGTGGCGAATGCGGTGTTTGGGGCTGCTGATGCCTTCACTGAGGTAGTCCTGGGGCTGGGAGTGAAATGCTTATTTTCTTGTTGGACTTCATTCTCTCAGCTCAATTGCATCACTCTACAGGAGATTTCAGCGCCTTAAACTAGGGTCGGATTTGGGCTGGAGTACCTGAGCACCAACAGGCCTCCTTTTCACTGCCACACAGGTGAAGTACTGTGTGATCTAAGACACAAGAAAATCGGTATTTCAGTTTCTGAGAGACTAGTGAACCTCAGGATACTTGCACATGAGGCAGGCTGTCCCGTGGAGGTGCCTGGTGCATGTAGTGGGATTTCAAGGTTTTGCATACAGGTGACAGTTCACGTATTTGCTTCTGAAAGTGGCCATTATGCCATTCTGATTATGTAGTCTGACTCTCTAACTCCTGTTTCAGCTGGTTTATTCCTTGAAAATCTCTCCTGCTTTGCACTGGAGCAATTTGTTTCTACAGTACTTTCAACAGAACTTTAATAACTAAAGAAAACTTTGCTTTCAGGACTGAGAGCCTCTGATGTCATCAGTCCCAGCAGCAGATTGGAGGACATATGGAGAAATTTGATGAAGATGAGTGTTCCCTCATAATTAAGGCACAGGCAGACCCGTGAAGGGAGCACCCAAACTTACAGACACTTCTATGAGAATCCTGCTAAACCCAAACCTATTTATTGCATCAAGTTATTTAAGGCTCTGAATGACTTGCGGATCATCAGTCAGATTTCTTCTTTAATTATTTTCTATCGTATAGACAAGTGATAATTTAAGACAAATAATTTAAAAAAAAGCAAGCACCATAAGTAAAGAGAAATACAGGTAGTTTTCCCCACGTTGTGTCTTCAGTTGTTTTTGGAATCTGAGACAAAATCTTCAGTTATTGTTGTGTAACCACCTATTGGATTGTCTGCACAGCAATGTATAGTCAATAATGTAAAGCTGGAATTTTTAAAGAGCTGCAGTATGCATGTTTGTTTGTAAGCATGATAATAAAAGAAAGATCCAGACTAGCAGTTTAAACTTTAGTGCATCCCTAAGTACGCACATTGAAATGAAACAGAAATAAAACGGCTTACATTATTAATGAGAAGAGCAAATTATGCTTCAAAATAGGTCTTCTCTGTTTGTATCCCCTTTTTTTTCAACTGCCGAGCATTCATTCTTCATCATGAACTTCTTGTTGTTCGTAAGAAACTGATTTACATTAGTGTTGTAGCTTTTGGATTTGGTCTTCTAAATCCCCTATTGAAGAGTGATGCAGAAATATGAGCACAGATTTTAAAATGGGAATATCCAGAACCAGGAACCAGCATATGTGTCAAGAAAGCCAAGTGAAACAATTCAACTGAAATTATATCAGTGGAAGGTGTGGACATGTAGCTTTTGGGAAAGCAGTTGTATAAAGATCTGAAAGCTTGCATGCTCCTGATTAGGAGAGACCTCAGTAAAGAACAATTTTCTAGCTTGGAGCCTGGTGGTCTGACACAGTGATCAATCAGATCCTCAACACGTGGCTGACAGTTCAGCTATCAGACTTTTTTATTTTGAATGGCACCTTTTTTGCCTTTTCTGCTTTAATGTTACTAATAGAAGGCTAAGAGACCACTATGTAAAGTTCCTCATGCATGTCTCATGCATGTCAGACATGTCATGTCTGACAAAAGACAGAATTCTCTTTTGTCATATCTGTCACATTTCTCTTCATGTCTTCTGTATCCTTCCTCCCTGTGGGATTTGAGGCTTGTTCAGAACCCAGCTGGAGACTTGTACTCGTGCTCTTCTTAAAATATTGTGATAATTTTATTACTTGAATTTCTGCAGCTGCTGCCAGCCCAGCCTGCATAAGGTTTCATATAGTCAGAAAGAGCAAAGGATTTTGTAAATGTATTCTAAAATGTTACTTTTCTTTTGTGTGATAAGAAAAGCAATGATTATTGTATTTGTCTAACAAAAGCCTTAGTGACCAAATCTTCAGTTTTCTCCTCTACATCTTGTATCACTTGCCAAGCGTTGTCTGATTAGTTAGCAATAGAAGCTAGAAATGCAAGATACATCAAAGTGCCATAAATGTATCAAAGAAAGTAACAGGCTGTTGTCATACTAAGGACAGAGAATGATGCAGCCATGACCGATGTGATATAAGGTGCTCCCTTCTGTAATAACATCTGCCATGGATGTTATCAAAGATACTGTACAATGATACATAGAAGTTACCCAAATGCTGCCTCCAGCCATGCAAAATTAACTATTGTATTTATTAAGGGATTGTTACCACAAATTCAGTTTACGAGCCCCTGCCCTGTAGCAACAAAAGCTTTCTGCAGTAAAACAGACTTCTTCCCCAGTACTTCATCTGTTTTCCTACCTTGGTACTTGAAGCTTAATAAATACAAGTGAAATTTTGTTCTACAGGATTTACTCAGCCTTCACTCTTTCAGTTGCCCAGATCGCGTACCTGTTCCCTATTTAGTCACTGAAACTGCCAAAACTGTGGATAAATTCCTCTGTGGTGGAATTTTGTTTAAACAGTATTAGGGACAGTATGCTGTTAAGGCACAGCCTCTTTCACCTTTATGGTTGCACACCACATCTCTTTTCCTTAAGACACCCTGCATTGAATCTCACAGGACACCTGCAGAATGACCCTAGATTAGGGTGTTTGACTCTCTCAGTCTTGACAGCGTTCACTGTGTTGGACCTTACAATGCCAACAGAGCTTTTACTTTTTTTTTTTTCCCCCAACAGCTGGGAGATTTGAAAGAAGTAGAGGGCTCTAACTCATAGTCACAGAGTAAAGAACTGGGGTGAGGTAAACCTTTCCAATCTCCCACTGTTTGTTACCACTCCTTTCCTGGAGGTAACCACCAAGCACAGTTTGGTGAAGAGACAAAGTGTCTCCGCCTCAACCATTTGAATTAAAAAATAGATGCCCTGGGGCATGCATATTTCATCGACAATTTAAGATGCTGTCCTATGAAATGGAGCAGCTGATCTATGGCACATGTTATGCTCTGTCAGCACAGCCACAGCAACCTGCGGCACAGGCAGAGCAGACTCACACATCCTCAGGTGCATTTGCCAAAGTGACCTACCTATTTGATACTTGTGCCGATGCAGCTTCTTCTATGTAATCAGCTGCCATAGCTGCTTAAGAAGTACTATGTTAGGTGAAAAAAGTGTCAATAGATAAAAATGAGTGTATAGTGGGATCTCTACTGTCATGATAAAAGGATTTAAAAAACCCTTTCCTAAAGGCTATAGTTTTGTGAGTTTGTGAATCCAGTGAGAATACTGCCAGAATTCAGTGTGCTCCTAAAATTCAAGGCCCCAACCCTGCTCTTCAGCTGGCCCATATCTCAAGACTGTGAATTCCACCAGGGCATGATCACTGCAATCCAGGCTACCACCTGTCTTGGCATCTCTAATTAGTTCATCCATGTTGGTGAGCAACAGGTCCAATCCCTTCAGGATGGCTGTATATTGGATTAAAAAAGTCTTCTCAATACTCTCCAAGGGTCTTCTGGACTGCTTACAGCTTGTTGTGCTTTTCCAGCAGATTGAAGTTCCCCAGCAGGATCAGAGCCTGGGACCACAATACTTCTGTAGTTGAAGTAAGAACACTTCATCAACAGGCTTCCTTTGATCAGGCAGCCTGTAGTAAACACCAGTCATGATGTTTCTTTTGTTGGCTTGACCCCTAATTTTTACCCATAAGCTTTCAACCTGTTCATCAGTATTTTTCAACTCCACTTTTTTATGTGGAGTTTTTCCTTCCTTGTGTGTCCCTTCTGAACAGATTATAGCCGTCAAGTAAAGCTCTCCACTTGCGTGATTCATCCCATCACATTTCAGCAATGATGATTATATCATAGCCACTAACTGCACAGTGTCTTCCAGCTCCTTCCTGTTTGAAACTCCTGTGTCTTTGAAAATAACCATCACAAAGACTAAAAGAACTGAAATAGTGATAAGAAGTTCCTGTAGCAGAAGTGGATGGATTTTTTGATCCAGTAATTCAAGGACTGCTCACAGTTGACTGTGGAGTCTGAAAGTCCTGAGAACCTGGAGAAACAGGTTGGGTAGCAGCCCAAGAGACAGACATGCTGGCATGGCTGGGAACCAGGAGGGTTTACTTTGGAAACTTGCCATGTTTCTTGTGATGGATACAGCATAATCATCAGGCTCTTCTACAAGACACTTTGAATTCAACAAATCATCTATTTTCCCAGAATGAAAAATAACATGGTAAAGAACTCCAGCTGGATGGCTCCTGTGTGATTTAGACACATTAAACACCTTTCCCAAGTGTGTCTTGTTTCTCCTGTATTGCAAATAAGGCTTCATCAGCTCATAATTAGTGCTGGAGAAACCTTTAGAAGTTATGAACCTTTCAGATAAACACTCAAACGTGTTGACTCCTTCAGTTCCTCAGAACCAGAAAAAGCTTCTGTGTTCTTTATCTAGGCCTTTTTATAAACCTGAAATTTCTAAAAGAATAGCATTTCATATGATATTCTAGTATTTCTATGAAGTTTTTGATTGATTGAAGCTTTATTCAATTCTTACATATTTTCACATATGCTTTGTGAGCAATGTTTTGAAGGTGAGTTCTGAGGCACTCACCGTGGAACAAACTGTAGCTGTAAGTGACCAAGAGAAAAAAGCTAACAATAATATTCTTGGCTGAGATTTTGAGACCTGTTAGACATGTTGACAGGGGAAAGGGAGATGAGTCCAACACAGACTCCTGTAATACGTAGCCCTCTTGAGGATTTATAGTTTTCAAGATTTTGCATGATAGCAAGATTGGAAGTCAAAGAAGAGGAAAATAGCAACAACTCATGTGGTTGCAGAGTTGGAAGACAACATACAGCCTAACAAGAGGAGGTAAATAGGCAGCCAGCTTTCCCTGGGGGTGGTGTTTTCAGCTGGTAGTCAAATTCAGGCACAAGTTAAGTCATGCCTTGGGCCATAGTCCCTCTGGTATCTGTATACCTGCATAAGGGCCCTTTGTCAAATTGTATTACAACATCTCAGACTACCACTTTACAAAGAAACCAAAAAGCAGAGTGGGAGCACACACTTTGAAGCACCAGTACATGACAGTCCATTCTCTTTCATTGTCAGCAAGGTAACCAACTGGGGACCAGTGCCTGTTACTACGAAGCACTATGGATGAAGCTGCCCTTTTTCAGTTGTGGAAGAGAGTTCAACAGTATATGCGTATATATATACACTACATAGCTATATTTCACCATATGTATATGTGCTGCAACTTCATTAACCTGGGTTTTGGGGATTTTTGATGCATGAAGTTCCATCATTTCAGTGAAGCTTCATTTGTAATATTTATTATTGCTGCTGCATTTCTGATCATTGGACATTATGGAGTATTTTTCATTGCCCATCTTCTTTGATAACACACCTTATGTGACAACATTATACAATCTGTGCTGTGCCCCTTGCTCTTAATGTACTCAAACCCAGGCACTGGCCCATTTTAATTACATGGGGACTTAGCTTCAGAAGCTAACAACAGTCTTTAATGCATTTAAACTCTGATATTACAGCACGTTACGTCTAAATTCTGTACTTGATGAAGATGATCACTGGGGCAGAGATGATTAGAAGAAATGCCAAAGGGCGGGTTTCAAATGCTTTTTTTTTTCAGATAATTCTGTGAATGCTTTTAAAAGGGTAGATAAATAGCAAGAGGCCACAGTATGCATGAGAGAAGACAAAAGCCTTGTAATCTGGTATTTTTCACTTGGACTTTGTCTTCATTTGCTAGCTAACCCCAAACAGACCATCCTTTTTCTGCCTATCAGCAATGTGTAAATAAATCTTTCAGTGCATCTATAAATAGACACAGCTCCTTCATTACAAATGACCTTTCTACTCTTAGCTTGGTTACACAGAACATTGAACCGCGTCCAGGTGGAGGTCATAGGATGTAGCATCTTATGAGAGTCCACCTAAGCATGCATGCAGTGTGAAGTAAACATTCTGATTTTTTTTGCAGTGCAATAGCAATTTGCCCTCCAGTGTCAGGTATGCACAAGAAGCTACGGTCCAGCAGTGCCAGACCAGTGACATTATATGAATTTGGGGATATTAGGGCTGATATAAAGCTGGTTTGAGCATGCCCAGGAGTCCAGGGGGGCAGAAGTTCTTTTTGTGCGTGTCACCACCTCATAGACTGCTTAACCCCTTTATACTAAAGGTACAGATGTGGTCTTCTCTCTCAGAACAGTTAGCAGTTGATGGGACATTTGAGGAAATCCCACCAAGTCATACAAATGATAGGAAGTGCCAACGTTCAGATTAGCTTTTCTTGGCTTCTCTTGGACTTTTAGAAAGGATATTAGGTACTGCTTCATTAGCCTGACTTTTGTGTAAAGCATACTCATGTCAGTGGAGCATTGTCAGTGACATACTGAGGAAACAGCTTCAGGGGCTGGGGAGTTTATTGCCCATCTTCTGTGATAACATAGATCCTATTACAACCCCAAGAGTTAATTTATTTTGAAAGTCTGAATTATGGAGTATTAAAGGTACGCAGAGGATTTCTTTCAGAAAACTGCATTTTGTGAAGCAATTTTAGGATCAACCGATTTCTTGGAGTTGTGCTGCCAGGAAATTGGCTAAGGGGAGCAGCTGAGGTAGCCAAGCTACAATATAAATGTATAATGTAGCTGCATTGCTCACCTGAAGAGTGTATCCAGTAAACTACTTTTGATAGTGAGGGATTAGTCTCATTACTATGTCCACGCTGGACCGCAAAGTCCACCTCTCACAATGAAGTCCTGAAGAACAGCAAAGTCAAAGGAGTGGATCTTAAGTGTTTCCCGCACTATGTTTTTGCTGTTATTACTGCATTTCCTCGTGGTTCCATGAGCCAGCTAAGCCACGCTATTGAGTTTTCTGCTCATTTCAGAAACTGCCAGATAGCAATTTGTGGAGCAGAAGGTTGCAGCTTTTCCTTACCTAGTCCCAAGATGCAGGACCAACTGCTGGCCGTGCATCTACTGGAGAGGAAGGAAACCCAGCGATGCTCATGGGAGTTCAGAGGGGAGCTCTGGCTGGTCTTTGTGGTCTGAACCAAGACTACACACTTTTTCAGAATTCCATTTGATACTTGGCTACAGCATTCAGCTAGACCATCTAACTGACTGTGGTACACTGACATTTTTAGCCATTTAATTAACATAGCCTTGGAGTGTTCTTGCATTTAAGAGCTGTGAAATTAGTGTTGTAATATATTTTGATTTGGTTATGTTGACTGGCCTGGGAATAAAGGTTTTATGATACAATTTTGTAATGCTAGTGGGCTTTGAAAATATAGCTTCTGGTGATGGGAGATATACTCTAAAAAGGTCCCACAGTCTAACAGTCTTAACAAGAATGTAAGAGTATCCCACCTAATTTCTCTTGAGGGAATCAATGAACCTCTAAAAGAGAGTGCAGAAGAAGTGTGGCCTAGGATATCGTTGGAAGACAGTGAGGACAGGATAGACATTCAACACTTTTTAGACCAGGGTACTGTCTACCTGCTTACAAACATAAAGGTCTGATTTTCAATACTGCTGTGTGTGGAGGGGATAATACTCTTTCTTTTTACCGTCTTTTTCATCAGTCAGTTCCTGTGCAAACTGTGTTGCATGTAGTCTGTGTAGGTGTGAGACAAGGTCTCTTTATTACACGTATGCTGAAAGGGAGGTATCTTTTTGTTCTGTAAACTAATATAATGATGACAATGATTAATGGTGGAATTTTTCCAGAAATGTGGCCACAAAATCAGTCTTAATGCAGGTTCAAAGACTGCAATATTTTCAGCATTGGCACAAAGAATAGGGGATTTTGTTTTTTCAGTCCCTAAGCAAAAATTGTTTCCTCCAGTTTATGGATGCATTTTTTACTCAGGTATTTTGTAATTCATCCGTATACACCTTGTTTACTAATTTAAATGTGTAATTGGCACAGTTTCAATAACTAATTTGTGTGTGTTTCTTCACAAATGTCAGGTAGGATAACATTTCCCTGAAGAAAGTAAGTCAGTAAAATATGTGTAACACAATTGCATCAGTCAAATACACACAATTATTGAGCCATTCAAATATACATGCATTTCATGTATTGATGTTTTAATTCTTAAAGAAACAGAAAGAACTCAAACATTATTATTATTATGCAAAGAAGATATTAATTCTCATCCTTTTAAAGGTATGTTCACCATCCTTAAATGTAAATTAATAATTTAAAACTCTATAATTATATTTAGATCACGGAGGGAAGGGAAGCGATACCTCTGCTTTTCTTCCAGTTCTTTTTAATGGAGTCTGTAGCTGTTATAATCATACATATGTTACACTTTGAATATCACTGTTGTTCCAATATCCCTGCCTAAAGAAAACTTGAAATAGAAATAATGATGGTATGAATTTCCCCATTCATTTCAGTTATGCATTAAGTGAAATGCCAGTTTAAAATTAGTTTTAAAAATTAGTACTATAATTACGGGAAGGACATGTAGTTTCTTCAAAAGTAAATCTAATTGTAGGAGGCCTGTGTGGATAAAATGAAGAACTGTGCTAAGCATATAGAAGATTTGTATGTTAAGGCCTTTCAGAACATATTGCAGGATCTGTTTGGGAGATCATAACTGGTTTTATTGCATCCATTTAGCTTGAAGACAGACTCAGCTTTCATCACTTCGGGAAATGTTGTGTCATGTAATGTGTAAAAGACTATGAGATCATGAATTGTTGACAAAATAGAGTTTTTACATTTGTAAGGTAGATAAGATCTTCATTGGGAGCTATAAATTCAGACAGAGATGCTTTAAACTGTACAGATAAACAAAAATAAGTTCTCGTCTGCCTCTACATCCATAAATTTCCTTCTCCTTTGCTAACCAGTGCTGTAGTCCCAGATTTAGTTGGAACAGTGATTAAAGTATCTGTAACCACACACTTAAGCATAAGCTCTAGCACACTCCTTAACAGCAGAAATGCATGCCTGACATTTTTGTAAACCTGCTGCTTTCCCTGAGAAGCAGGCAAGCCAAGTGTTTCATCTTAGTGATGATCACGCACTGGACTGAAACTATACCCTGGGTCTAAGGAGAGCATGACTAGGTATTTCTAAAAGCTGTGCATATGGAATACATGACTGTTCTCCTTAAAAGGAACACAGTGTTTTTCTTGCTCTTGAGCACAGTATTGCTAATGTGTAAAGCCAGGATTGGAATTTTCAGTGTTGTGCAATGCTGTACTTACACTGTGAGTTTGATTGATTGGTATTTGCAATTTTTAGTTGTTTTTTTTATTAATGTTTCTTGTATGTGTGCTAATGGTTGTCTCCAAGCTACACCAGTTGCTTAATAAAGATCATGCCTTGGTGCAGAAATGAGGCATATCGTATTTGTGGATCTGTCTCGTATCACTGGCAGTAGTTAGAGCTGTGCCAATAATTTCAGAGGGAATGGAACTTGTAGAACAACTTAAGTTTTATTGAATACTAAATAACATTCCTTAAAAAGACAAAATAACTCTTCTCTTACTTTCTCTCATTACTTTCCTGTTTCCTTTGCCTTTGTCCCCAGCTTTTATCCTCTTATTTTCATAATCATGAGAAGCCAAATTAATCTCAGGTATAAGACTGCCAAACCAGCTTTGAATTTATTTGACTGTTCTGATGCATTATACTTCGAGCCCAACAACTAGCTAGATCTTACCAGCTGAGATATTGGCTGGCTCATTAGTTTGGCGGATCCATCTCCCATTCAGCCTCAGATGTACACATGTAAAGACACATCTGCTTGTATCATGGCAGGCATCCATTCACTCATGAGTCACTTTGGGTTTTCTTTTTCATGAGGTATGCTACAGGTCATATGCTTCACTTCCAATAAAAATCACTTGCTTCCTCTGTAAATAAATGCGTAATCAAATCCTGAGAGAGTGAGACGAAAGGGACCCAGAAGAAGAGGTTAAACAGCAATCCTCCACTCAGAGAAGTAAAGCAATAAAATAGGATGCACAGCTGGCAAAACTGTGGGAAGAAAAACAGAGAAAGATAAAACAAGAGCATAAGACTACAAATGAGGAATGAATGTAGTTTGAAAGGGGCTGACCAAAAGGAAGGGAAAAGTTGAAATAACGAAACAGTAAATCCACATGGGCAAACTGGAAGATCACAGCATCAATGAAAACAGAAACTGAAACAACAGCAACAGAAAAAACAGCAACAGAAACAGTGAGGGTCACAATTTTAGAAACTGATAGTGGAGATGAAAAGCTTCCCTTCGATGGCTTCCCTTCTGTCTACTAATCTAAAAGTTTTGCTGTTCTAAGTATAAACCAGGCAATATAAATTTACCTTCAAATGAGACCAAACACCATTTATTTTAATTTATAAGTAGTTGCATTGTATATGTGGTATACGGTGGCTTTATTTTAAATAATAATCTGTCTCTGTGAAATAGCAAATTTTGTTCCTTAGTAGCCAGGTAGGTTGCAGTGCAGCATCTTGGCAGAGAGGTGGCAACTGCGTGCACCGCTGCTCTAGCAGAGGTGGAATTAAGCCTGAGGAGTCCCAACCTTGTACTATTGATGACAGAGCATAGGTGTTCTCTTTTACCTAATGAGAGTTTGTATTTCTGGAGCAGGTCACTCTGGTTTGTCATCGTGCTGTCCTCAGTATATTTTTGTATACATGGTAGTAAAAACCATAGGATTTCAACATCCAGGTCACTCGCTTTTTCTCATCCATGGATCAGGAAAATCTCTTTACACTGGAAAGCAGCAGAAACATTCAGCAAAAGCATTCAGCTTCAAGCTCAGCTGCCTGACTTCCAAAGGCATTTTTGATGATGAGCGTATGCATGAGTTCCCATTGCAGTCACTGCAGCCTACTTGGCTCACCACGTACATTTATTTTAGGAAGAACTGATCAGCTCTCTAGACTGAGTCTAGACTCTAAGCTTAGCTGCCCAAGATCTGGATGGACTGTAACGGGAGTTCTGACACCTTGCTGATGTTTGGACACCTGCATGTAGGAGTCTGAACCTGCAGGCTAACACTTTGCTCTCGGGGTGATGTAGCCCAAGCAGAGCACTGAGGAGTCCTCTGGGAGCAGGCTGAGTGGACGCACGACTTGCCTGGCAGCTTGGGCTCCAGCTGCCACCCAAGCCCCACTGCTGCTGTCCCTCACTGGGAGACTGCACAGCACCCACCAGCAGTCAGCAGGCTGATGGGCTCGGTGGGGTTTGTTCTTGTGCCGGTATCAAGCGTATAAGGTGTCTTGCATAATGAGGAACCGGCAGGTGCTATTTTACTCGGGTCTGCTGGCTGGTCTCTCTACTGAGGGCAAAATACTGACTGAAGCCTCTGTGTTTTATAACCCCTGCATGCAAAACATCCCACTGTCATTCACCAGGCCTTCATAATTTCTGCTAAAAAAGTAAGCTGGGCCACTGGGGGAAAAAAAAAAAAAAAGAAATAAAAGGTTAGGTCATTTATTCTTATAAAGACTAATTATAAAACCCATGACTGTGTTATTTAACATCCAGTTCACTTTAAGGCTGTTGGCAATGCTCCCTCCTGTATTTCCTGAATGTGTTCTTACAAACAAGTTTTCTGGAGGAGTGAGGTCTGACTCAGGGAGTTTGAAACTTAGCTGAGAGGGGAGAGTTACTTTTTATATTTAGGACTGTGAGTATTAGCTGCTGGTGTCTAATAGGACCCCTGACTTAAGAGTTACTGTCTGGTTTATAAAGTAAAAACAATTACAGGCTAAATTCCTGTTTTCATATTAAACTCTTATCAAGAAAGAAAAAAAAAGAAAAAAGAAAAGAAAAGAAAAGAAAAGAAAAGAAAAGAAAAGAAAAGAAAAGAAAAGAAAAGAAAAGAAAAGAAAAGAAGAAGAAAAACTTTGTTGAGAAGTTAGAAGCCCTGGAATTTTCCATGTCAAGTTGATCCAACACAGACAGTACAGACTAAAGGGAAGAACTTTTTGTGTTTGTGGTTTAAAAAGGATGAGGTTAATATTGTCTTCCTAAGTGTAATCTCTTTCTATAGTGATAGGATATCATGTTTCTATTTTTAATTACAGAGATGGGTGGATTGGATCACTACAACTGAGGTTTGTGTTAGGGTGTGGATGGCCCTGCTCCTCCCTCTAAAGCCTGGGACTGCTTCTGTCTGAACTCATCTTTTCAATTAATTTGCAGTAATTAAAGGGTGCTGTGTGGGATGGGGCTAAAGAGAAACACAATTAAAATGTAATGCTTCTCCTTTGGTATCTGCATCCTTATTTATTTTAAACCATCTTCAGTGCTCTGATGAGTTTAAGTCTTCCTGCATCACATACTGTGCAAGCAGAAATATGCGAGTGAACTGTTGCCAATGGCTCTGAGCAAGCATTGGGCATGTTTCGGATTACACTGTGTTTTCTTGTTCAGATCTGATCTCCTTGCTAGGCGAGGCTGAGAAAGGCAGCTCTAGGGGATTTACTTCCAGCAGCAGCAGCAGCAGCACATGATCCATCAATCGCGTGATTCTCACCACCGAGGCCTAATGGGGTGGGTGAAGAAAAAGCAAACGCTGCCTTGGGGAAGCAACAGCAGTTTCTTCTGCTCGTGGGCCTCCTCCGCCAGCTGGTCGCTTCATGGCTTCTCCCAGGTTAGAAACCTACTGCTGCCCGAACCGGGATGCAGCTACACAACTAGTGATGAGCTTCCAGCCTGACGTCTTCTGCGGAGTTTGCATTGGCAGCGCCTCCATCAGTCTGCTACTGACCATCCTGCAGCTCCTGCCAAAGAAGGGACAGAGCCTGCGGAAGATGCCCAAAGCCTCCTCCTCTTCCACCATCCTTCTCCTTATCTCTGTTTGTGATATCCTTGGTGGCTTAGGTAAGCACCAGCTTGATGTCCCTCACCCTTGCTGTAGTAGGCTCTCGTTGCTTTGAGGTACCACAGCCAAATGGAGCTGGTGAGTGGACAACAGAGATTTCTGAGGGAAACATGCTGTATGTATTCACGGGATGATGGGCCTTTGGGGGAGAAAAGTCTCATTCAATAGTTATATTTTAGAAGTAAAAACTTGTGATAAATATACACCAAAACTCTACTTCAAAACAAATTAAAATCCGGAACAGTGCCTGGTTCTCAGAGGAAGGCATAGAAGTGGAGGCGAGGCAGCATATTTAAAACTAAAGCTGCTTTAGGACTACCTTTGAAAAACACTTCCTGTATGTCTTTAAATCCCTCAGACCAAGTTTGCCATCTTGTTCATGTGCCAGACACTTCTCTCAGCACATTGTGTCCACTGCAAAATGGAATTTGAATTGCAGCTGTACACACATTATGCTGGATGCAGGCTTTTGAAATGCAAGCAAAACTCCCTTATCAGGGGTAGCCTGCTGCCTGGCCCCTGGCTGATAGGCTGGAGGAATAAAACAACAGAGAGTAAAACAAAATGTATGAGTCAAAATGAAACTAATGGGTCTAAATCTGTCCCATCAGTCTATAGCATTTACTGTCAAATTAGGTATAAATTACCACGACACATGCCATGAAAATACAGGATGAGTTTTTTTCTACAGCAACACTTTTTCCCTCACATTAGGTAACAGAAGTAGTGCTGGTTTGTAAGTCTCTCTCAGTGCCTGGGGAGGGAATGGGATTTCAGGCATTTTCCCCTTTCATACCTAGCCAGGTTCTCCCACGGTACATAATAAGTAAAAAATTAAACAAACAATAGAGGGGGAAATAAAAAAGGAGATGGAAGAAATGTGTGTGCATTCACCTGCAAGAGGTCCTGTCAGTCAAATGAGGCCAGCAATAGATAAAGTTATTTTTCTCCTATTCTCTTTCACTGACAAACTCAAACTATTTATCCATCATTGTCTTGAAATTAGACACACTTTGGTGGGTGGGAAGCTGTTCTCTCTTGGTGAGATGCCTAGTGGTTTTGTTCTGCTATATCTTGGTGCTTTAATGCCTATTCCAAGCAAACCCAGAAAATCACACTAACAAACTGTAAGTTCATTTAAAAAAATGGGTGTTGTTCTCTTTGTTGTTCCAAAGCCCTGCTTTATTCAGTCCTATGGCAGAGAGGAAAAGAACTGCTTACAAAAATGAAGACAGTGAAAAGTGGGAAATATTTTTTTTCTGCAGTGAGGGATTAATAGAGAAATGAACATTAATATATGAATATATACCCGTAAAATTGTAAATAGATACTGTTTTTTGTCAAGCTGTTAAATGGTACCCCATTTATTTTAGGGAAATGCGCGACAGTATCTGTAAATTAGTGAGATTTTAACCTCCATAATATTTCAAGTCCCAGTACTTTCACAGACTGTTGGAGCTACTTTCCCTGGGTGCTGATGTTTAAATAGCACAGTTGTTCCTCCTCTGCTTCTCTGCAGCCGTAGCCTTCCAGTGGACGCACAAAATCTGGGCTGCGATGTGAAATATGTAGCCGGGGAGAAGCATGTGACTCAAATCACGCCAGCAGNTTTTTTTTTTTTTTTTTTTTTTCTGTAGGTATAATCTTCAGGTCAAGTGTATGGCTAGGCTTCCCAGGCTTCATAGCTAACATTTCTGTGGCGAACGGGACTGACATGTGGCCTTCTGCTTTCTGCGTGGGGAGCGCGGTAGGTGCAGAGATGGGCTCCCTTCCTCCTGCTCCCCATTGACAGTTCCTCGTCGCGGGGAGTCTGAAAGGCAAACCGCTGTGTCCAAAAGGAAACTCGGCTGTGAGTCAGAGCCTGGATATGATGGTTTTCAGGCTCTGACACACCACTGCAAGTGTGTTCATGCCTCCTGCTGAAAGCCTGGCTTGGGGCGGGCAGGGTGCCACTTGGCATGTGGGAGGGCACAGGGCAGCATGGGTCAGACCGGTCCCGTGCTTTTAGTAGTGTTTTCTCCTTGCAAGAGTGCTGGGATAGCGCAGGCAGGACCTGAACTGAAGTCAGCGTTACAGAGGCGTAAAGGTACTACAGACATTCCCAAAACGGGCAGTGAAACCACCAGCTCGGCTTGCACTGGCATTGCTGATCCCGCAGCGCATCCCTCGCACCCACAGCACAAGGCTGTCTGCCCACCTTCTCCAGCAGAAATTACAGCCTGCGCGGTGCCGTATTGTGGGGACTGACTGAAACCAGCAACTCGGGGCACTTAAATTAGCTTTTGTGGTGTGAGAGTGTGTGTTTTAGACACATGGGGACTGCAGGATAAATATACCCAAAGATGCAAAGCTGCTGCAGAAGTTCCATCCCTGCCATGCAGGATTACAGTTCAGATTCATGTTTATATGGACATTCCGAAATGACCACATCTGGCCTAGTTTCAGTGTCTTCTGAATTAAAGCACATAGAATAAGAAAACATAAATGCATTACAAAAGTGCAGATTGAAACTTGGCTTCAAATATTACAATCAATTACTGAGACACATAATTTGAGTTTACCGTACAAGAAAAATATGTTTTTACTAAAACATGGAGAATGACAAATAAGACAGATCACCACTTTACCCAAATTCAGTAGGAATGCAGCGTGCCCAGTGAAATTAATGTACGAGCAATAACAGTATTAGCTTTACAATTTGAAGTTTACAATATGGAAGAGGATATGTTGCATGTAAACAAAATTATTCAGCTCCAGTAGTTTTTAAATAAAACAATTTGTGCTAAAATAGAACTCACTCTGCCTTATATGCCTCTATAATGACAATTTCAGTCATGATACTGTTGTGCCATAGAAGCAAATATCAGTTTTACACATGTATCCATTCTCAGTTCCATCATGCATGTTTAAATTTTGCTTATTAAATGGAAGTGTTGGGTGTTTTTTCTTTGAGGAAAGGGAAACCAGCAACATCAATATCTTGTAGCAAGTCCTTTTAAAAATGTATGTTTCCCTATGTCTTAAATTTCGCTCTCTGGCCCTTAGCACAAAAAAATAATATTTTAAACATTGACAAAGATACTGTATACAGACAGTTTGTTTTTCATTTGGATCTCAGGTTAGATGGGGAGCAGCATAGCGGTCTACCACAATTTTTATTTTCCCTTTCTTGGGCTCCAACAAAGTGCCGTAGTTTGAGTCACTTGCTAAATTTAGATTTAATTATATTGGAATGAAAAATAGCCCTCTTTCCACTCACTTCCCCTAACATATCCTCGTTTGAGTTAATAAAATGTTTATGATTCTATTTTATTTTTCTTTAGTGCTATTGTTTGTTTTTACTTACCCACAAGCCAGTACAAACTCCAAATAGTGAGGCCTTTAGGTAGGGTACCCTTCTGGTTTCAAGAATGTTACCGTCCCAGGCACTTAGCAAAATGTGTCATTCTGCAAAAAAGTGAGGTAGTGTATGAAGATTTTGGGTTTAGGTGCATCTGATTTATGTTATTGTTGGAGGTATTTTTATCTATGTTGGATTTTCCAGTGGAAAGACACCACAGTTTATTTGTGTGTGTGTATAGTAAATTGTGCATTTTTAAACTGTAAATGCATAAAAGTGTACATGAAGTTATATGCTGAGTGCTGTGGATAAAGTGCATTACAAGGAAGCCTGGATTTTATTTTCTGACTCCTGTGCACTAGCAAAACATTGTGCAGTAGCAATGTGTTTAAATTAAATACCAAATAATTCATGTCACAAGTGACTAGAGGCAGGGTCTATACCCCCAGAAGAAGGAAATATTTCCCAGCTTGATTTACCTTTTGGAGGAAGGAATAGTAAATCTCTATTCACTGACATTTGGCTCAGTAACAAGTATGCTGGTTTCCAGCTGTAAAAGGATGCTACTACAGAACTCTGACAAAGGATACTCAAATAAGAAGTGAAAGAGGGCTCAGAGGGAAGGTAATCTGAATATTAAAATAGTTCCAGACTATTACAAAGGGCCATCTCCTGGAGGGGAGAAATTTGAAGTCAGCAGCAAAGAAAGGTCGCTTATCTCGTATAGGCTCATGGGAAAAATGCATAGGGTCAGCTCACGAATGCTGAGGAATTTAACTTGACTTGAACCTGTTTCCTTTGGATTTTTATTGAAGAAATCAGTCAGGGAGTTCAGTATGGATAATGTTTCCAGAGGGTGAGTGAATGATAGTTTTGTTAATGACCTTTTTTTCTTAATAACCATTCCCTGAATTGGGTTCTTGTGCATGGAGAAAACGCCCATCACATGCCAAACCCACAGTGCATAGGCATACTCTGATGATGACTAACCTCAGTTATATTTTCATGCCCCAGCAACTGAGAGACTGCTAAAATTTTAACCTAAAATTGCACCTTCCTCACTATAAATTTCTTTGGACTTCACTCATGACATTAAGGGTTAGGACTGAAGCGGTAAATAACAGGTTTTCTAAACAACAGAATAAGCTGTGAAAGCAAATACTGTTCAGTTTACCTATGACTACAGCAATGCTGTTACTGTGAGTTTGAGTAAGATTTTGTATTTCATGATCTCAGCTGGAAAATTCACACATTTAAAGAAAAATCACCAGGCTAAAGGTTTGCGTTTATTCCCTGTCCCTGTCCCCAGTGGTACTTGAGAAGCAGCTGTGACTTTTGGCATTTTTTTCCCTGTAGATGTGGATCCAGCTATTATATAGTGCTGGCTTCTGGTGGTTGTTTTGCTACGCCGTTGATTCGTACTTGGTGGTAAGAAGATCAGCTGGACTGAGGTACCAGAGTTAAAGCTTTGAATTTGTTATTTTTCCTTTCAACACTGTATGTTCATGCTTGTCTGCAGCTAAGTGAAGCTTGTACAGTCATCTGATTTTCATCCAGTTACCAGGTAATGATATGGATAGGTGGTGTGCTAAATGCTTGAATTGCCTGGGCAAGTTAAGATATTGGTTGGTTTGTGTCCAAATGGAATTTAAGTGTAACTGAATTCATTTAACCTTTGGAAAAATAGGGAGCAGATCTATATAGGGGTCTATAAACTCTGTTGCAGTGAGATACTATTTTTTGTCCTTCCTCTGTACCTGAAATTAATTCTTGTGACAAGTGTTATCCTGAAAATAATATACTCCATCCCTGTTAACAAAGAAAAAAAAATCATTTTGTAATACATACGTATATGTATTTGAGCCTGATTCTAAGATCAGATTAAACAGTGAAAGTCTTTTGATACATAGATCTAAACCTCCCTAAGTTGAGAGCAGTATGTGAGTCTAAAGATAAACATTACCTGGTCTAGTGGGAGATCTCCCTGCCCATGGCAGGGGGTTTGGAACTTGGTGATCTTTAAGATCCCTTCCAACTCTAACCATTCTATGATTCCATAATTCTCTGTAAATCACAGAATGGTGGTTTCAGCTCCATTCAAATGACCTAATTTGCTCTCTGCAGGAGAAATGAAAGATGGAGGGATTCCTTTTGGAGATTTGAGCAAAAGGAACAAAGCTGTCCACCCTACAGATTGAAGGACACAGGACTTCTGTGTGCCAGCCTGAACAACTGCTTTATCTCATGCTTTTTCTGAAGGACCTGCTTTCCTTAGTTTAATGTACTGCCAGTGTTGTTCTGCACTAGTTCTTACCTGTAAAGCTGTTTTTCAGTGAGGGTTTTTTTTTTATGTCACACTGTGGAAAGTGTAAGGTTTAGTATCTTTAATTACACCTGTCCTCTTTGATGCCTGCAGTACGATTGTGCTGTACCACATGATGACATGGGGCCTTGCGGTGATGCTCTGCGTGGAGGGAATCGCACTGCTTTACTACCCTTCTCTCTCCAGGTAAGCAGGGCTCTGGAATCAGCCCACAGGATCATAGACTCTCTGGTCACTTGAATGCCTTTTACTCAGGTTTAGAGACAGATGTCCAAATGTTGGCCTTTTTTGATCTTTGACATGCATATCCTGCTGAGTCAATGAGTATTCCAGAAACACCTGCCTGGGTTTCATGGGGCCTGAAAGAAATATGCCCAGCAATGTGGGCACTTGGGTGTGCTGCAGCACTGAGACAGCTTCTCCTGTGTGCCACTGTTCTCCCACTCCTGGTTTTAGCTTTGTATTTGTTCCTTTAAATTTGATAAAAATACACAGACAATGCACACTAACAAATTTTGTGTCCCGTGTGAACTGATGTTGAAGCTCTGTGAATCAAAAGTATAACATCTGCTTGCATCATTTGTTTTACTTTTTTATGCTAAAAGTGACATAATTAGAATAGCCAGAACTGTCACATGGAGGGGTGGGGGGGTGGATGGGGATGGAAATGCATAAACTGTTAATGATTTTTTTTATCAGCTGTGAAAATGGCTTGGAGCATGCAATCCCACACTACATCACAACCTATGCCCCACTCCTGCTAGTG
This sequence comes from Pedionomus torquatus, assembly GCA_013398155.1. Lineage (NCBI taxonomy): Eukaryota > Metazoa > Chordata > Aves > Charadriiformes > Pedionomidae > Pedionomus > Pedionomus torquatus. The sequence goes on along the minus strand of VZRU01014103.1, from coordinate 212,926 downwards.
CTGGTGGTCAACCCCGTCCTGTTTAGGAGGACAGTATCAGCAGGTATGTTCCTAACGGCCAGGATGAATCAGTATATGTTATTTAGCAACGTAATGATACTGTAAAAAGTCATGCCTGTATATTCAGTGATGTGGGATAGTTGCCTATTGAAATGAAGATACCATCTTGATGAGAAATTTGCCTTCAAGACACACTCCAGTGATGCACCCAAGCTATGCTGTTATAAACCTCTGCTGCATATTGGTAAAAGTGTTTCTGTGTTACTCAGTTACTCTTGATCTAAAGTATTTGGGCAGTGTATAGTGGATGATTAACTCTACTGTAGTATTAGTACCATGCTGGATATTTGGAATGGAATTTATTCTGGTTTAAAGATAAGCTTGATGAGATCTGATAGTTGATTTAACTTCTTGGCATCCCTGGAGCTAAAAAACCAATAAAGTATGATCATAATTTTGTCATTCCTGATTCTGCAAATATGAAACACATGGGAATTGTACACAACTGAGATGGGATCTTGAAGTTCCCATTTAATTTATTACCCAGTGCTTTGAAGACTGCACAGATTCAATACATTCTTTGCATGTAATATGATCAGTGCTAGATGTTTGCAGCACCTGAATTCATGCTTATTGTCTACACATTGAATATATGAAAACAGGAACAGAAGACTTAGTATTCTCAGTTCAGTCTTCATCCCATCTGTCCTGCATCCCTCAGTAATACTCATTTTCAAAGGAACAATTGTTCCCTTTAAAAATTGTTCCTACAAAAAGTCGCTTTTTAATGGGAAAATACACATTGAGTGTATTTGTGTTTGTGCACAGGAATATTCTTTGAGGTATCTGAACAGTATGTGATATAACTGTCTATTTTTGCTGAAATTACACCTTCAAGATTTAGAAGTGTAGCCAATGCTATATCAGTTGCATAATGTAATATAGTGTGCATAGGAGAGAATGTGTTCTATTTTATTCTTGACATCACATAATAAATATGTCTTTATATCACACGTTATATGGAAGTTATAAGCACTACTTTTTTGTTATAAAAGAAATTGTGTTGACCATACTATTAGAAAAAACAGCCAGTGGGATATCACTTATTTGAGGAATCCATAATGGTTGTACTTCTTTTCCTTTGGTGTTAGGCTTTATGCGTGATTCCTTGACTATGGGTCTTCCACCTTCTGAATTGCTGCTGGAGACAAATCTATCCATTCCTTTGTTCCCTCTTTACAGATACTTATCTTCTGTATCCTTGTGCCTGTCACTAAAAAGATACAGATATATTAATGAACATACTCATATACTTTCCAGTTGCCTCTTTACTGAAAGGGAGACAAGGGATTTACACAGAGAATGAGAGACGTCTGGGGACAGAGATCCAGATCCGCTTCTTCAAAATTATGCTGGTATTCATTATTTGGTAAGAGGTGCATTATTTTGTTTTAAATTGTCTTTTTTTCCCAGCTGGAGAGGGTGGGGGACAAGAACAGAGTCTGATGGGTTGCTTCATTTGTTTGTCTTTATGCTTGGAAGGGAAGGTGCCTAAGGAAGAAGTAGTTCTAAACTAGTTCACAAAGTAGCTGAGTCACTCATATAGAATCACAAGACTGTGAGGAAATGATAAAAATGTTTAACCAACAGGAAAACAATAACCCTAAGAAACAATAGCAACACACACACACACCCCCAACACTGGGCATAGACTAAAGCTGTCTGGAGCAGCAGCTCCCCAGCACTGTGGGGTTATAGACAGCCTTCTGTATCCAAGATTTCTCAGAGCCTCTTGTGATCAAACACATAATTGAAAAACTACAATAAATGTGTTTCTAAGATGGGCTTCATGGTCCTGACTATGATTATATGTGATTATAGCCACCTCTGTGGCTTGCATATCCCACCTGTGTGAAAAAAACATCATTATTGACTGGAAATACAGGTTTATATGCCAGGAAAAAAAATCTCATATGATTGTGAAATTTCAAATAATTTAATCTTTTTCTTAATATTCCATCTTCATCCATGCAAATAGATCTTCGGGGTAGGACAGTAAAGAGATAGGGAGGAAAGGAGGGAAGAAGGGAAGTGGGGAAGGAGGGAGAGTGCACACCTCTTCCCCAAATCCCTGCACCTCTCTTCCATCAGCACCATCCAGTGTGAAAGATTCTGGGGTGGTACTGGATGCACACAGCAAAACCAATCTGTAATAGGGCCTGCTTTTGAAGGAAACAATTTTTATTGCAATCTCACAATTATCCCACGGCAATAAAGGCAGCAGAAGGAGTGATGGTCCACTCTAGAAGGCTCTGTGAAATGACCTAGCAAGGAGTCACTGCTATGAAGTGTTTATTACCTCCATGGGTAGTACAAGCAACAGAGAAAAAAGAAAATAGTCCCAGAATAGTGAAATGGCTTGGCCAAACTTACCAGTCTCTACAGCTACTTAACTTTTTTTTTATTTATTTATTTATTTTTTTTTTATCCACAGGTACATTAATGCACACTACATTGCTTTAAAAGCATGAGCAGGGAGAAAGACTGCCTTTTTATCTTCTCCTGCCCACTGCATACTGGAATGCTGTGAAGGGAAATGGCTATCTTTTCTTGGGGAGTAACAGAGTCCACTTGGCTCAGGAGAGAGGTTTCTAGTGCGAAGGGTGAGGTAGCCAGCAGGAGAGGCTGAGAGGGGAGAGACAGCAACAAAGGATCCCGTAGCATGGCTTCCTGGAAACTGTTGAAAATAATGAGGAGCAGAGATTTAGCCAGGCTTCCAGGGCTTTGGAAAGAAAGAGCCCAGAGGCACTACAAAAGTGTGTTGCAACCTAGGGAATGGTGGCCAGCTTGCTGGTCTGGGAGCAAGCATGAAAGAAAGGACCAGTTCCCCAAGGACACAATGGGGACATTTGTTTATTTCCATTCTGGTTTTTCCTATTAAAAGAAATAATCACAGCTCTGGTTTTGGATTTCGTTCTCCTAATAAAGCAGAAGCTTTATACTGTAAAAGCTCTCTCAAAGGTTACTGCAGGGAAAGACTGAAGCAGTCCCATCTCAGAAGCTTAGGGAAGATTTCCTGCCATCCCAGAAGTCAGATATGAGATGAGCTGGTCAATGACAGCACACTGGGGCAATATGGGGTAGAAGAGATGCCTGCAGATTAAGGAAGAGAGAGCAGAAGGTTTTACACTGTGATAAAAAATAATTGCAGGAAGGACATGTATAAACCCCTTTAGAAAGTATGACACGGATGCTGATGGTTTCCTTTCTGAAGCTGTAGTAGGACTATAAAGAAATGCTTGTCTGCTTGTTTAGATATTGTAAGAAGTTACACTATTAATATAACCTTTATTTAGTGTAGAATATCCTCAATTTATTTCACAGAATGAGGTTTGTTTGTGCTTATCCTCTTGGGAGACAGCAATTGCCTTTATTCCAAAAAATTGATGGCATTTTCAAGGATTTTAAAGTCAACTTTGGTTTTGGTTTGTATTGTTTTTAAATAGATTTTGAAAGTCTGATGTCATCTAAGCCTGAATTTCTAACTCGAGCTAGAGTTTCAGCAGCAAGCTGAATATACCCAAGCATATATTTGGTCTCCTTATCTGTGAGCACTACAAGACACAAGTGAAAGAAATCAGCATGCATGATGTTCCCATTATGGATCACAGTTGCTTATCAATTTTGTCCTGCAATTTACTGTTCTTCAGCAAGCTCAAATGATTACGTTTTGGGTTCAATGATTTTTTTTTCTGTTTGTGTGTGGGATTTTCGTCGTCGTTGTGTTGTTTTCTTTGTCTAGGCCTTGGTTAGCAGGTAAGTGTCTGGTGTTTGATCTCAAAGATTTACTGGTCCCTTGAGACTGAGACAACATTAAAAAAGATCTTGCTTTCCTTATTAGTGATCCTAATTTGTATAATTTGAGAGTAAAGCATATTTTACATATACATTCCCATATATATAACCGTCTTGTTCCTCTTCCTCTTCTTCCTGCAAAAGCTGGTCATCCAATATCATCAATGAGAGCCTTTTGTTCTACCTTGAAATGCAACCAGATATCAATGAAATGCCCCTGAAGAATGTTAGAAGTGCTGCACTGATCACATGGATTATAATGGTAGGTCAGCCATGACATTGCTTAGTCTTAGAAATCACTTTAGTAAGACTGGTGGAACAGCACCAGTGTAGTGAGTCACAATTTTTAGGGGTATAAACACTTGGAAAGTCAAGGGACAAAAGCAGAAAATAAGAGAGTGGAAGGAGTGGTCACTGCAAGTGCTTTTCATATATAAACTTTGCCCAAAATATACCAAAGACTAACTTTTCCTCCCACTTACTGGAGTATGCATCCTGTTTGTGAGTGATTACTACCCATTTTAAGATCCCAAACAGCTCACTACAATGGTTTCTAGTCTAACCTTGCTAATCCCTGCCATAATGCAAGTGACGATGATTCCTGAAGGGTTACCCAATAAAATGGACATTTTCTGGTAATTTCTGGTAGTTTTTTATTATAAAGAATAATTGCATCTTATATCATCACATTTGGATAATTATTTGAGGGCAAATGCATGAAAAGTCATGGAAGCAATGGACCAAAAAAAAAAAAAAAAGCTGCAAAAGGCTGGTCTTTTACTCTACCCTACCCTCTTTTCTCCTATTGGAATATTTGACAAGGTATTTTTCAGAGGTGATATTGCAGGTTCCTTTTCCAAGAGTTTATTCTGGAGCTGTTAAATACCTGTAAGGCCTGAGCATGCTGTGTGTAGTTAAGCCCTTGAGCAATTTTGTATTGAAGGGTTAAGCAATGCAACTGGTTTGCTAAAACCTCCTCCTCTGACAAGGAGTGAACCCATTCATGTGACACGGATCTTCCTCTCACTCACCTGGAGAGCAAGAGGTCAGATTTAGGAACTGAGTTTTTGTTTAAATTGGCTGTAAAAATAATTGCTCTTTTGTCGTGAGAAAAATAGAAACAACTAAATCTACTTGCCAAACATCCCATGGCACTGGGAATAGAGACACTTCTTCTTTAAATCACTCGGGATTTTCTTTTTCAGTGTCTCTCCCCTGTTTTTCCAATCCCACCTTGATGGACATTTTCACTGGCTCAGGAATTTGCAGCAATTCCAGACAGATCAATTCCTGCTATTTTTAAAAACTTGACTGTATGCGCTAGTGTCTACTCTTGTGTATTTGATTTGGCTTTTAGTGAAAAATATAATATTTGCTTTTGTGAATAAAAAAATATAGAGCTTGTGGGGAAAGTTAAAAACACGCCAGGGGAATGACCAGCTAAAATTCATGCTAGAAAACTGTTTGGTGCTTACCGTTCACTGGGATGGCCTCAGCATATTGGAACAACAGGACATGGTATTTCACTCCAACATGTGTGAGTCTGCAATGGGAACAACATACATTTCTATTTGCATGCATAGCACATCTTTTAAAGACGGTACTTTTACAGTCAAAGGGAAGTTGTTAAAGCAGGCAAAATGTTGAGCTGGTTCAAAACGAAGCCTTGCTAGAATAACTCCTGTTGCACTTCTCTTTCCTAGGGGGTTCTTAATCCAATGCAAGGCTTCCTCTTCACGTTAGCTTTCTATGGCTGGACAGGATGGAGAGTGGACCTGAAATGGCGAAAAAGAGAAATACCCTGGGAATCAATGTCCTCGTCAACTGTGGGTGAAAATGCCTATCCTTCACCAGTGAACTACCAAAGCAACCTCCATGATTCAAAGAAGATATCGACAACTGACAGCCAGCAGACGGATGAGGCTATAAGCATGTTGTCTGAAGGTAACACTAGCGGTGATGACAGGTTAACCAGGAGCTCTCCCATCTACCAGGGCTGGTAGTTCATAGATGCAGACCTGGATCCCACTTCTCATGTTCTCAAGACTCATAAAACCACGTCACTGTGTGAACCGTTGCGTGCTCTGAAATTAGGTTTGTGCCCAATGGCTTGATGACATTTCCTATAACTTGTGTGTGTGAGAGAGAGAGCATGTGAGACAGACAGAAATTATGATTTGTGTCTTCTTTTGCTTTATAGGAGATGTGTTAGAAGGTATAAAAGCTGATCCCTCTTCAGCAGGAATGTATCTCTGCAAAGATCTGTGTTACTTAAGATTCATTTTCATCTGTTTTGTTTTAATTTGTCTTGTAACTTCCATATGGTAGAAGAGTCTTTAAATAAATGGACTATTAATATGTTGGGTTTTTAAATGTGTTGCCTTGCTTGCCTTGCTCAGCATAAAATCCTTACCCGGAATTGCAGTTCTAGGATTTCTGAGACACCATTTCCAGCCTTGACACTCTGGTAAAGCATTAGTGACAGTAAACTTTAACATAAGTACATTTCCTGTTTATGTAGAATCTCACTGATATAGTCTTCTTTTAGCTTGTTTACATGAATTTTCAGTTTGGTTTTATCTAGGGAGCTGAAAGGCTTTTAAAGAAAATTAATAATCAAGCCCAGCCTAGGCTCCATAAACACTTCAGAGTAATGATTCCAGTTCACTCCTGCTTCAAGCAAAAATAACCCTTCAAACTATTCTTTAATATGGATTCAGTTTGATCCTTATATGTACTTGTCTAACAGGATTATGACTGCTAGGGGCAGGTGCATTAGGAGATAACATTTGCCAAGAAACTCCTAGATGATCTAAGTGCTTATCGAAAAATAGGGTAAGTAGAATTGATCATGCTTTCTCCGAGGTGTGCTCTATTTTATGTCTTCATCTGCTGAATGAGGAGATATTAAATGCATACTCCTTATCTTCTCAGATACATACCCCTTTTTGTGTACTGCCCTAAGTACGTGTATCCAAACAATTCCCTGGATTGGTTGAATGTTAAGAAAAAATAATGTTCATGTCTACCCCAGGCTTTCAACTTCATATCAAAAGAAAAAGTAGTACAATTATCTGATTGTGCTGGAAACTGTTTACAACACAGTTTGACTGATGGCATGGTGGGACCCCCTTGAGCCCAGGGAACCTCTCTCCCTTTCTTCAGCACGTGACCAGGGCCAGGCATAAAACAAAACCTATTTTTAAAATTTTATTCATATCCACTTTGGCTGAATTTTCTTTTCTAACACAGTTCACTCCCAAATACTGTAAAATAAATAAATAAATAAATTCTTAAAGACAGCTGAAAGGTAAGTGCAATAATCAGATGAAGCTTAAGCAGCTGTATTACTTGAGGGAGTCCCAGGATGGTTAGAGATTCAGGATCAGCAGCTATACAGAAAAATATTGATTTGCTATTTTGAATAGCCTTCTTGAACTGATTGTTAGATGAGAAGATGTTAACCAATGATGGGATAATTATTTGGGCGGACCATTACAGAGCTGCAGTTGGTTTGTAGATCTTTTACATTATGCCCTGTAGGAACCTTTGTGGTTTTTATGGCTTTGTATTGCAGTTCTATTTGTCAGAAGTACTGTCAGATAACCAAATCCTTTCTTTTCATCACAGTCATTTTTTTTCCTAGCTCAGTATGAAAAGAAAGCACAGGGACTTGGGAGCAGATTATACTGATCCTTTTGAAAGAGAGAGCACATTTTTGGTGCAACACTCATCACAGCTGGGTTCAAAAGAGCATGAAAAAGGTGGAGGTGGAACTGTTACTAAAAAGGAGGTAAACCTTTTCAGATGCTAGGGTGTGGGTCAAGCTGCAAAACCCTAAAACCAAATAAAGAGCTTTTGCCTTTCACAGGAATTATGATGGGAGGTGACAGGCTACAGCAAGATGCCCTGTGAGAGGGTTGAACAGCTAATCTGTCCTTCCTTTAAGTGCCCCAGGGCATATGTGGAACAGGGCCACCCATGGTGCCCCAGCCCCTCCAAGGCTGTGAGCACCCCCTGAGCTGTGCTGGGGGGCTGCTGGTGCTGGAGCATCTCTGCAGCATCCTGCAAGGGCCATGCTGTGCTCCCCTCCTTTTCTTGTTCTTTCAAGGTGGTTCTTGGATGTGTCCTTGGCCTGTCTCTGCAGTGGGATGTCATCATGAAAGATTAGGATTCATCTTAGAGCTTAAAGACAGATAAGCTAATGCTGATGCAACCAGAACATGAAATGGGGACCAGCAGAGCAAATCAATAGCAGTTTTCAACTTGCAAATGAAGTAGATGTGAGGAGAGTTTCTTTACCTGCTGTTCCCAGCCTCTTATGAATTTATATGAGATGTTCCTCCATGGCTTAAAACAGTGATACAGGTTCTCCTGAAACAGGTTCTGCTCATGACCACATTTGATTTCACCCCACATGGACCTTGTTCTTGCCTCACCGTTCCAACAATTCAGACAAAGCATTTTCTTTTCCAAGCATTGCTGGAGGTGCCCATCTTTTCCCAGCAGGATTGTGCTTTTGAAGTGCATCTCTTGATTGTCACCACTGCCTGTGCTTGCTGCATGCAGGTCATAGGGCACTCAGGTTTCATTTTGGGGCAAACTAAGTGTGTGCTGCAAGAGTCAGTGAGGGCACACTGTAGACACTGTGTGCTGGATAACAGTATAGCTGTAACACCAACCTAGACACTGCCCTCGTACATGTGCTATCCATTTTCTACTGAGAAGAACTTTGTGCTTATCAGTAGAGAGAAGAACATCCTAGTTTTCATTTCAGTGACATTTTGTATCTGCATAGTCAGCATAGTGTGTTAATTCCAGATTTCCAGCCTATGATCTTTTCAAATACTCCTATTTTTAGGAGCATGCTGGCAGGCTGTTCTGGTGCATGTGGGAAGTGCCTAAATGTTTTGTTTTCTAAGGTATGTTTCAAGCATGGCTTGGGTTAACAGGGGACAGATCTTGTCAGGCCTGAAGTCCATAGGTGCAGTCAGAGTCTATGGTCTTCATCTTACGTTGTCTGTGGCCACGGCTCTCTTCTGCGGTCACACTGCTCTTCAGTTCACCAGCAGAATGCAGCTGTTTCCCTGGGCCAGCAACATGGGACTCAAAAGAAAAGTGAGCAGGGAAGGAGATCAGGTAGGGTGTGCTAAAATGTGTGTAGCTGATGTCCTGCTTTGAGAGTCGTCAATTGTTGTTTATTTTGGGCATATTAGAGCACAACAAAGCCTTTCTGAGTTTATTGAAGGGGACAACATGGAAATTTTTAAAAAGTAGTTGAATCCACGCACTGGAATGAAATTGCTGCAGTAGATAAAATAGGTATCTATGCATATAGGGCAGCACAGCTGAATCACCTCTATTTAACATCCTCCTCGCCTCCCACCCATCTTATCAAATCCAAACATTCACAGTAAGTGTTCTCTGTATTCACCAGAACTTATTTTTAAGCCCTCAAAATAAAACTTCCAGGAAAAGTGTCCTCTCATATCCTGTCATACTTTCTTAAACACTCCTAGCTGTTCTGTGCTGGTGGAATAGGATGTATGGAACTGCTGGTCTCATGCATTTAATTACTATTTTATTTGGCCAGATGTTCAGGCTAATTACAAAGCTGAAATATGAGCACTAGTAAAATCATAAACTACTTGAATAGGCAGACTTCTCACATACCAAAGGTTGCATTTATGAGGTCCACCAGATGTCTGGATACCGAAATCCTAACTACACCTCTCATTAAGCCCTTCCTCTAGTCTTGTAGACCATATAAGTGGACAAAGCTAGAAAGTGAAATGCTAAATGTGATTCCCCCACCCCCTCCATCCACCATATAACAGGACTTGACTTGTAATTCAGAAGTTGTCCTTGTCTATTCATGATGAAAAGTTATCTGATCTTCTAACATTTTCTTAAATTTCACGGATTCCTTAAGTTTACAGTAATCCCGGATGGAATTCACTAAACCACATGGTAACTAACGTCATTTTAATATAGGTCAGATGATATCTGGGTCACTCATCCTTTAAGGATCAGGCATGCATCTGTGTGGACAGTGAAGCTGGCAGCTGATGAAGATGCAGTCTTACTGAGAGAAAAATAGGGATACATTTGAATCTGTTTTCCCAAGCAGTTTATATTCCCTAGGATATGCTGTGAGCTCTATGGAAAGTTGGTTCTCCCACCACACCTCTCTAAGCAAACTCTTGAACATTCAGAGAGCTAAACTGATTAGGAGATTTCTAGATGAAGTTTTCAAGGGGCTGAGAAAACTCACTCAGTGATGGTAGCATTTGAGTTTGCACCCAAAACAAAAGCCCAAAGTGGACTGAAGCACTTTCTTCCACACGGCTAACAAGAACAGGTGGCTTTCTAGCTCTCTGCAGCTTCTGTATGCTCACATTATACAAGATGGAGAGTCCTAGAAGAGAAATCAGACCATCATACCTAGAAAAAGAACCACTGTAGACATCCCTAGACCTTTGGTGACCCCATGGTTTAGAGTGTGCTACCAGCTAGCCTCCCTGTGCTCCTGCTTGACATGCTGAGATGTGTGAGGACCTGCTGGGCTGTGAACTTACATGGCTCTGTCTACAGAAAGGGTTGGTGTGGGTGGGGATGGCTTTTTGTGTGCTATGTAATTGAAAGCCTTGAGAAGACGTTTTTGCTGATCATGGCATTGCTAGAGCAAAGGTTGAAAGGCTGAAGGGATGGGTGACCTTGCCAGAGCCCACAGGGTTGTGTGAATTGGGTCCAATGTGATATAATGGAAACATTGGTGAGACTCAGAGCCCATCTTTCCAATTAATATATAAATGCTTATGTCTCAGAGGTAGAAAGCTCAGCTCTAGATCTCAATTTGAATGTCTTTAGGATTAGGGACTCTTTAGAGCCCTGGAAATTATTTCAGGCTTCTCTGCATTTTATGGGAGTGATTATTTGGTGAAGCAGTTTTGTGGAGCGGTTGGCTCCTTCAATGACTCGTACATCATACGTGTTTTAAAAAGTTAGTATGGGATAAGGCAGGTTCCGGCCAATTGTGTTTATTGAAGCATTAGTTAATGTAATCACTCATAATGACATAGACTTGACTGTATTTTGGTTTTAGCTGTATTTGCTTCCACAGGACTGTGCTTACATTTACCTCATTTTTTTTCCCTTTCATTTTACAAGCAGAATAAGAGACGAAAATGCAACACGGCGTTAAAGAACTACTAGAAAAAGTTATCTGTTATCTATATTTCAGTACATTCCTTTTATGCCCAAAAGACTATCACACCCTTAGTATTAGAAAAAACAATATTGTATCTGGGAAGTTAGACTAATATGATGACAATCCATGGAGTCAGAGCTGGAGTCTGGCTGTGTACAAGCCAGAAGCTCCATGGTGCAGTGGAAGTAGCATAAATATGTAGGACATGGGAATGCTAGCTTGTGTGGATGTTCACACTGAGCATGCTAATTGATGTTAATGTGCACTGAGGATAACGAAGAAGAATTCCCAGCAGGGATTTACCCATGTAGAGTGACAAAACAAATATTTTAGGGTGGAATTGTTCTGACTTTCCCTTTCCTCACTCCAGAAAGCATTAGCTTCTGATGAAGGTGAAATGAGGAATCTCACTAAAATAAAAATATCTTATGATGTTGAATGAGGGATATATTCTGGGCAACTTCCAGATAAGATTAGGGTTTTGCAGACAGAAAGTCTCAGCCGCAAGAAACTGTGAGAATCCTTTTCAGTCCTTTTAGCATGATCTCCAAAACTTACTTCAGTCCCTGTGTGACCTGCTGCTGCTTGAGCATTTGGCAGGCAGTAGAGAGTACTTTGCAGCTACTTAGCAGAGATGTAGAGAAATAGCCTAAGAGATTGCTTTTCTCCCAGCAGACACTAGCTCTCCACCCAGCTTGGAGTTTCTCTATTACTTTTTTAATGGAAAACCTTTCGAGAGACGAGTGCAGCTTTCACACAGGAAAACTTTTACACAGCCTTTTATACAGGGCTGGTTCAAATTCACGTTTCCATTTTGTTTGATTAAACAGGTTAAAAACCTGGTGGGTAGAGCAGGGCAAGGCACTGTTAAAAGAAAATGGAGGGTTAAAAGCTTCAATTCTCACAGCACTGGTGTGAATCCAGTTTTACCTTAGTGGGGAACTGAAACCCACTGTCATCCAAGTGACACTTTGTTAGCTTCTCTGAAAACAGTTTGTAGTTTTAATTTGGCTCCCAAAATGCAGGTGTCCATTTTGTGGGAGCTGCCCCGGGGGCAAGACTTGGAAGCATCTGGGCCTCAAGTCCAGTATCACCGTCCTGGGCAACCGGCTCCAGGTGGCCCTGCTTGAGCAGGGAGCTGGACCACGCGACCTCCAGAGGTCCCTTCCCACCTCAGCCAGTCTGTGATTCAAAGCCTCCTGTGATCTGGGCTCTCACCCACATACTGTTAGGTCTTTTGATCAGGTGTTGGGCACAGACTAATGGATGTCAAAGAAGTTTGCTATATTTCTGAGCTGGGAGCATGCACAGAGATAGGCATAGGGCCTTGTGAGAGATGTGGAGACTGAACTCACTCAGGAAAACAAGGGAGCAGGTGGTTTTGCTGTGTGTCACACAGTGGCTCTGGAAAGGAAGTGAATTCCAGCTGGAGATGTTAGTCTGCTGTTGTTAGAATCTATTATTTCTAACAGCCGTGCATGTTAGTGTGTCTCCATAAGGCCTCTGAATGAAAGTTATCCTGTCACTTGTATTTACAAATATGAGTATGTATGATCTTAATCTGAATAAAAGCTTAGAACACATAAATTTGCCCCGTGAAGCTTGAATAGGAGAAATTGAGTATTCTTTGATTGCCTTCTGCTTTGCTAAAAACAGTATTTGTATAAAAATAACACAGTCAATTTAAGCAATAATACCAGTCAGTTGAAAAAAAGTCAGTATGCTGAAAGATCCCACCAAGTAATTTATGGTACCTTAATGCAACAGGAAGAAAGCCGGGAAATCCACCTAAGCATCAGAAAAGACGCATGAGGTATTTAAGGGTTCTTTATCATCTGTTTATAAATGAAAAGATTTACAGTTAAAAGAAAACCAAACCAGGTTTTAAGACCCCACTTCTCTTTGTGACATCTTAAGTGGGGGTGGGTCTTATTGGACATTTTTCATCAGGCTTCATTCCTTTGTGAGGGTTTATTGTCAGCAGTACAGCTTTCCTATCCCCAGCAGTAGGGAGGAGTGTGGAGTAAGGAGGGAATCATAGAATCATAGAATGGTTTGGATTGGAAAGGACCTTAATGTTCATTGTGTTCCAACCCCCTGCCATGGTCAGGGACACCTCCCACTAGACCAGGTTGCTCAAAGCCCCATCCAGCCTGGCCTTGAACACTTCCAGGGATGGGGCATCCACAACTTCTCTGGGCATCCTGTGCCAGTGCCTCACCACCCTCAAATGAAAGAATTTCTTCCTAATACCTAATATAAATCTCTCCTCTTTCAATTTAAAACCATTACCCCTTGACCTATCACTACGCTTCCTGACAGAGTCCCTCTCCTGCTCTCCTGTAGGCTCCCTTCAGGTACTGGAAGGCTGCTATAAGGTCTCCCTGGAGCCTTCTCTTCTCCAGGCTGAACAGCCCCAGCTCCCTCAGCCTGTCCTCATAGGAGAGGTGCTCCCCCACTCTGATCATCTTTGTGGTCCTCCACTGGACCCGTTCCAACAGTTCCATGTCCTTCCTGAACTGAGGACTCCAGAGCTGGACACAGTACTCCAGGTGGGATCTAACGAGAGCAGAGTAGAGGGATGCTGATGTGGATGCTGATGCGGTGGAAACTATCCAGTGATGGAAGCAAGTGAGAAGATTTTTGTGCTGGTCCTTCATCTTTTGGATGCTGGGTCTTACTGTATTTGGGGTGGTTGGAAGCCTTTTAAGCTTCAAAGGATCCTCCATAGGGGACGTTTATCTGCAAAAACAGTGCCTTGAGCTGGGGAAGCTGGCAGCTCACTATCGCCTGTGGCTCTGTCCTGTCATGAGTGGCAGTACCTGAAGGGACCATGGTGTCATATTGAGATTCAGGCAGCCTCTGCCCTCACTTCTGTGGGAAGAAACCTGAGTTTTAAGGAGTGGAGAAGAGCCATGAGGGATTGATAGGTTCCCTCCCTCTGGAGAACCAGATGATGCCCTGTGTGTTAATAAAGATGACTTTTGTCAGTGATGCTGTGTCCTTACCTAGTTTTTCACCAGCATTCCTCAGCCTCTCGTGACCTACTGAATGCTTTCACACAATGTAGCTAAGAGGGATGCAGAGGGTAAATGGAGGCCTTGGATCCTTGCTCTTCAGCTGCCTTTGAGGGGTACCCACACACTTATTTGTGAGCCTCCTGAAAAGTCTTGAAAATGGGTAAAATGAGCCACCATGGCCACTTTTATCATGCTTATTAAAAAGGTACATTTGAAAGACAGGGTTTTAAATCAGTTCCGTGGGTTTTTTTTGTGCAGTGTAAGGAACCAGCTGTGCTAGCTGGGTTGTCCTTGTAGTGTCCTCCCCTCTCAGAGGGCACTGAGGCTCGAGACTGCATGAAAACACTGGCAGCTGTTCAGCGCAGCTGTAGCCATCTGACAGCATCTGCTCTGGTTTCACCTGCTACAGCAGATCTCGAGTGAATTTCCTGGAGGAAAAGAGGGGGGAAAAAAAAAAGAAAAAAAAAGAAAAGAAAAGAATAAAGAAGGAAAAGAGGGGAAAAAATAAAGGAAAAAAAAAAGAATAAGGAAGAAAAAAAAAAGAATAAAGAAGGAAAAAAAAAAAGAGAGAGAAAAAGCAACAACACAACTCTCTCCTTAGGCTAAAGCACTGGACTGAGCACCACATTTTATGTGGCAATGAAATGGGGTCCTCCCACCCTGCCCCTGGTCATGTGCCTCCATGTGACAAGGAGCACAGCAGCCTTCTCACCAGCCCTTTCCTCCAGGCACCAGGCAGGACTTGCCAAGGATGAGAGGCATTTCCCCAGCCCTGCAAAGTGCTGTGGGTAACAACCCAGCTCTGCTAAGGCAGTCAGCCCTCCCCGAGGAATGCAATTACACCCAGAACCATACAGCAGAGGCTGGATAAGGAGGCTCTCTCCTTATTCCCCAGGGATTTTACAGCCTGAAAGCTGTTATACCCAGCTTCCTGCAGTATAAGGTTTGAATTTAAAATAATAATAAATAAATAAAAAATCACATCTACATTAACAAAATACTTTTCGCTAAAGACAAGAGGCTTTTTAATGAGTGGTTTTAAACTTGTAGAGGTCTTTCTCCTTTACTAGGTTCTGACATTGTGAGCTCTATGAATTAAATGGTAACAAGGCCAATGTTGGATACCTGGAAACCTGTGAAAGGCACAAGTGGTTGAGCTGAAGATGCAAAGGAATCCATAAGGGTCTGAGAATTATTCCTGTCTTCTAAGTGCATTTATCCTCCCATGGGGTGGTAAGAAATGCAAGTGCCCATGCCCCTGTCATCACATCAGCCCTGCTCCTGCTTCTTGGAGTCTCTCCACTGTCTGGATGAAGTTAAATCTTCACAGGGTCAAAAGGAGGGAGAAACTCCTCAAATGATGCTGACCTTATAGTCTGGTGGTAGGAGATCTGTGTTCCACCTCCTTGATCTCTGGCAGAATTTATTTTTACTGGGGGAGGCCAGGGAGCTGCCACCTGGTGCTCAAGGCTCCCACCAAGGCTGTGAGGGATGGTTCAGGTCCTGCCTCCCCCTGGCATCGGCATCTGTCAGCAGGGCTGCCTCAGCACCAGCTGCTTGGATATGGGGCTGTAAAACCTTAAAAAGATACTTTTTTTTTTTTGGTTTCATGGCACCTGTTTCAGGTATTAGTTTTATTAGTATGTGACTGGGAGAAAAAAAATGTGCTATGTATATTGTTTTAGTTTATTAGGAGATACCCAGGGGATGGATTCATTCTGTTCTGAGTGAAATGTGGACCATGTGGAAACTGTGGGGTTGCCTCTTGTCCTGTTCCTGTAGACACCTGTGAAAGAAGCTGATAAATACTCAGGCATAATTACACAGACAATCCATGTGTAAGCACACACACACATAGGAACACACACACATCTTCTTTAGATCTTAACATTATAGCTTCATAGTTTCTCATGATGGGTAATCTACAAATTATTATTTTTTTTAAACAACTTTTTTGGTGATTCTCCCTGAAACGTTAATGTCTTTTATTAAAATATATCATCAAGCTCCCCAGAAGATACTACTGAAATGATAAAAAAATATTCTATTTATCAAAACTTACATTTTTATTGAAATAAAATTTCAACATGCACTTCACTACTGCCTTCAAAACCTTAAAAAACACCATCCAAAAAATTCAGCAATGTTTCTCATTAAACTGCCATTGCTTTGTCTTTTTAGTGAGATCTTCACGATCCTTTTCCAATGATGGTTGGGGTGCTTGGCTGGTTTTATTTCAACCAACTCAAGTGATAATCTCTTACACGGGCCTCCAAGAGGCTACTGTAGGATATTTGCTTGGGAGAAGCAAGTCCAAAGAGGAAGTCCATCTTAGAAATCAATCCAGATACTCAGCTCTTGCTGGGCAATAGATCTTCCCCAGCCTGAGACACACAGGGCATAGCAAGGAGAAAGGGTATTAATGAATTAGGTACAATTAGTAGAGCAGAACGCAAGATGGTCTTCATTCTCTTAAATGAATTTCATTTTGGGAACCGATTGGCTCATCTTTCCACTGCAGGACGAATGAACACCAAACCATTTGTGGTCCAGGATGGGGAAAGAGGTGACCAAATGCCAATATGGTATTCTTTTTTTATTTTCTGCTAGAGGTGCTGCTGTGAGTTCAGTTCCTACCGGAATTGATTTGGCTCAAGAAATGGATCAGAGTGCTGGTGGGGTTTTTTGAAGTAGGTAAGGTAAGGTTTGGTAGGGAAAGCTGTGGGACGTTCTCAGCTTGGAGCTGTGTGTAGACTAATTCTTCTCTCCTGACCTGATCGCTGATAATTTCTGCTTGCTGCCCTGACTGCAGAAACAAAAACTGGGCAGAAATGTGTTGGTTTGTATTGATGGGAATGTTTTTGGGTTTTTTTTTTGTTGGTAAGGAGTCCTCAATGACGTGTGCAGTTATTCTTCTGTTAGCTTCCCCTGTCTCAGTAGGGCTGGTGGAACTTCTGCAGTGATGAGAAATTCTGCTTTTCCCCATACCAACACCTTCAGTTTCCAAATTTGCATCTGGAGAAATCCACCTGAATCTATCGATCTTTTGGAGACTGGTACTGAGTCCAGAGCATTTTTTTTTTTTTTTTGTACCAACATATTTTTTTAACCACTCTGTCTAGGAGATCTAGCATTTTCTGCTAAAAGCTGATGGTTTCTTGTCTGTGAAAAGAATTCTTATAGATGTTACTCCAGTGGTCAGAAATGGCTCTGCACTGAAGCAGGCCCAACTAGGAACGCCATTCTAAAAGTTGGTAGATTAGAAAGGCTTGATATTTTTTTTAATGGCTTTGATCTGTATTCCTTAATCATGTCATGAGACCTGGACCTTTAATGAGGATATGAAAAAGTCGTGTGTTTGTGCAGACTGATCAAATTTGCCACAGGCTCTCTGTCTGTGTCATTCCCTGTAGAGGAAGGCGAGTGGGTGGACTATGAAACAAGGTCATCTTACTGCACAGCAGTTTATCACAATTCTCCCCTAACTAGGCTCTGGGAAAGAAGCAGACAAACACCAGTTGTCCAGGACTAAAAAGATGGCAACATCACACTGTGGACTTTTCCTATCAGATTTCTGCTATTTTCAGGAGTCTGTGATCCCATCCACCCCGAGTGTCCTCACTGATGGTATTTTCTGTAGGGACTCGACAACTCTTCCAGTCCAGCTGCTAGGACACGGTAGCTGTAAAGACTGCAAAAAGTCTCAAAAACCCTTCCAAGGGTTTATTCTTTCTGTCTGGCCCTTGAAGGAAATCTTCAGAATTTTTCAGGGGCCTCAACACAGTGTGTAGGGATGAGATGCTCACTTGACACCACAGATTTTTCAGAAGCCTAGCAAGATAATTCTGAGTTTTGGGACCGCAGAATGGCAGTGCTCAGCAACTAAATCCTGCCTTGATGTTTTGCATTTCTCACTGTGCTGAATTACTCTGGTATGAGATGAGGAC
Source organism: Pedionomus torquatus (assembly GCA_013398155.1). Taxonomy (NCBI): domain Eukaryota; kingdom Metazoa; phylum Chordata; class Aves; order Charadriiformes; family Pedionomidae; genus Pedionomus; species Pedionomus torquatus. The sequence continues at coordinate 194,894 of VZRU01014103.1, read as the reverse complement.
TCCAACTTTGTCCCAGTTATTTAATGGGAAGGATTTGGGAAAAAGATGAGCAGAATCTTTTCTTGAACTTTGTATTGACATAGACACTAATGATTTACATGGTGGAGTCAAGGCTTCTTCTGTGAAGGTAGAAGATGTCAGACCTTGCAGCAGGAAAAGAGGATATAGCTGCTTTCCTGTGGCTATTAGGTTTTGTATTCTTTTGGTTTTGTGACTATATTTAAAAGGAAATAGAAAAAAACCCTATCTCTAAGGAAGCAAAGATCTTCCTTCCTGTTGGGAAAGGAGTCAGGCAAGGAGGATAAATTCCTTGCCAAGTGAGTCATTTCTTCACTTGAGACACGTCAAAACTTTAAAAATTACTTTTTGGACCATGGAGCTTAAATATGAAATTGCATGCGATCTTAATGGGCGAAGCTGATCTTTCCCTTGACAGGAAATGAAAATAGAAAGATGGCAAGGAAGTAAGTGACTTTGAATGAGATGCTGCACTATTACACCTTCCTAGACCAGCTCTAACAAATACCCTTCTATTGTATCGCACACTGGCAGAAGTGAGAAGTAAGTATTTAAGGCTGCTTAGTGCTTCCTCTGTTAGTTGTCAAACAATTTACAAGCTAAGTAAATACTTGCAGGCTAAATAAAGGAAAACTAAACTGCAATTTGAGTTTGGCAGTCAAAGTAATTTTCTTCAAACATGCCTGGAAATGATGTGATTAAAAATAGGACCATTGCATAGCATGTATTGAAGCAGCAGGTAAACGAGAGTTTTTACATCATGCTACCTTCTAAAGCTTGAGCCCCCCTATGGCAGCCTCCTTTGCTCTCACATTCTTTACCTTGAGAAACCGTTACCAAGACTGTTGGTGGCTCCTGGTCTTGTGGGAGCTGAACAAACGTATTTGTCTGACCACTTTCAACTCAACTTGTGCAAGTTACAGGGAATTAATTGTACATTAATGCTGTGCAAATTTCAGAGCATGAATTGAGAAGTGCCATGAAAGGGCATTACTTTCTTTTTCTTTCGTATTTGGTGGCATAGTGACATGCTGATCATCAGCACACTGCTTATTTCTAGCACTTGACCCTTCTCAAATGTTGTGTGTCAATCGTAACTTAAGAGTCTAGGTCCTTAAACACCAAAAAACTTAATGGTGAGACGTTCTTGATCTGAGCACTAATTCCATATGAAAGCTTTTGGCAATCATGAAGCCTTAGCTTAGGCGGTCAGCATGGTACATGGTCACAAAGCAAAAATCCCACAATTCTTGTTGAACCCCCCCTCCCCCGAGTACTATAGGTACCACTTTGTGAAATAAAACCCAGCTACAAACGACAAAACAATCAGCTCATTAAAGCTACAAAATCTCCACTGTCTCCTTCAAGGTGTCAGTGCTGTGAGCCCCAAGCAGAATGATGAGATGGTGCCCATGGGAGCTCCTGCCAGAGGGGATGACTGCAGGAATCCCCTTTCCTGGCACCAGCCCATCTGTTGGGGGACAGGGCACCACTCTTTTCTAGACACCTTTGATGATTCCTACACAGAAGAACTAAAACCTCATCATCACGTGACCAGGAATACTCTGAAGTCCTTCTAAAACCTCCCAGCTGCTCAGCAAGGATGAACTTAAGGCCTTGATAGCTTAAAGAAAAATTAACAATTTAGCTAGATCAACCTAGGGTCCAGTTTATCTGGAGAAACTTCCTTTTGAGGAAAATATTTTAAAAGTACTTCAACCCAATCTTCCTCAAATCGGTTCCATACCAGCTGTATAGATTTCCAATAAATGCATCATGGGGCAGGGGAACAAAACCAAACAATAAATATATGATGTGAGCAGCTATAGAGGTGACCTAGTTAGAAGGGGAAAAGTACTCAAGAGGTGTCAGCTGAAACAGTGAGAGAGGAATTGCCTTCCAGCCTCGGGAGCTGTGAGCCTTGGGAACCAGAAGCGTCCTTAAGAAGCACAGCCAGCATCTTTGATGCGAGAACGGGAAAAGTCCTGAAAAGTAAAAATTGGTCTGAGGTAACAGAAATCATCATCTCTTGGCTATCCCAGGTGAAATCCAGAAACTAACAGCATCTATTGGCTGCTTGAAGTGATGGTGTCCTTCACATTCTTATGTCTCTATGATATCATGGTTACTTTCTGCCCAAAATTGGAGGTTCTCTCTCTCTTCTCATGACGCACATACTTGTCCCTTTCCTAAGCAGGTCTGCGTGAACTTTCTAAAAGACCTTGGACCCTCATGGGGACTCTTGTGACATGGGTCATCTTTGAAGTGAGACCCTGCCTGTTGTTTTAAGTGTTCCTCCACTGAGGCCACATCCAGGGCTGGGCTGGTTTCTTCTCCCACCCACCTCTGAGATGGCTGAGCCCCTTCCAAAATGTGTCCAATGTGTTTGGTGCCACATAGATACCTGTAAGTGACCTGTCATAACTGTATCTGCGGTTTCATCATTGATAAATTTGCTTCACTAGTAATAAATTTGTTGTAGCTGGTAATATTTTATACATATACCTTCCATTGCTACTAGTATTGGGTGCTGCCATAATTGATTGTTGCTATAATTAATTGCTGCTACATTATTGTTGCCACGCTACTGCTTGCAGATAATACTTTCTAACAGCTTGATATACATATACATATTTGCTTTCTTAATCACAGGAATACTTGCTAGTGGGGATTTGTGTGGAATCGATGGTAAATCTGAAGATAAAGCCTCAATGCCCTTGTGTGTAACCAAATCCTACAAACCCAGTCGCAATCTTTGTACGCTCGGGGGCCGGGCAACCCTTTAGGTCATGACAGTCACCCAACCCCAGCTCTTCAGCGCAGGATGCAAAACGGCCAGAAAAGAATAAGGAACAACACGCACAGAATTCTCTAATATCAAAATATAGCAATTTATTCAAGACACTGAATATGATCTGTTGATTCTCTCCTTAAAACAAATGAGCTACAATACACAAGGTGAATTTGAAGAAAGTGTGGGTGGGGGAGAAACAAAATAAGGGTTGATGTTGTTTCAACAGAACCTGGGAAATGCTGAAATGAGAACCAAGTCTGGCTGCAAGTCTGACACAGACAATAAAAACTGCAGAAGCCAGAATTCAGAATTTCAGTGAGTGGCTGAAAGAACATTTCTGCAATTGACAAAGAACCACATCTTTTAAAAAGGCAAAAGGAGGGAAAAAAAGAGGAAAAATTAAAAAGGGAGAAAGAAAAAAGAAACCCAAAAACAAAGCAGACCCTTACATTTGACAAAGTGCACTTCACTTGGCTCTAAAATTAGCTATTTTTTTTTTTTTAAAACAAATTAAAAGGAAATTTCTAAGATGTAGCATGGGGTTAATGTGTGTATAACCCTGTAAGTCAGGCCCTTTAGTGCCCCATAAGGGACCCAGTGTTTTCTACATAAAAGATTCAGTATCCTTCTAACCCACAGGGTCGAATGGTTTTTCAGAAACTGTCTTTTTCCATTTCGAGGCCAGTTCCAGACAGCCAACAATGATACAAATCCAGTAAGCCCCTCGATGGTTTCAAAACCCTGTTTGCTCACATGGGTTTCTCAATTTCTCTTCTGTTATTAAGAACTATGAAAAAAAATTACCAAAAAATATTGTATGAAAAAACTGCTGAAGTCCATCGGCCTCTCACTTCTTGCCGTTCTATCACACAGGAGCTGCAGAAAGGCACTGCTGGCTGGGGGACACCACCACAGCAGTGGAGGAAAGCAAGAGGTCCCACGAGGGCAGTTCTGCAGGTCCCAGTTCAGACGTCCATGTTGAACTAGAGCTTGGAAGCGCTGCTCTCCTCCCATTGCCCAATTCCTGAGGCAACCAGCCCACTAGGCTAGGATTAACCTTTGCGACTGCATCTTCTGCTTTCTTCAGTAGCTGCCCTCATTTTAGCTGAAAACTCTCTACTACAGCATCTTTGAGGTTCTTCCAGTTTTCAGCATCTTGGGGAGGGGAAGAAAGGTGAATTTTTTTAGCCTTTCACATATGCTGCTTTCAAATTTGGTGGTCTGTATAGAAAACTCTCCAGACGAGGAGCCTCTCTCTTATGGAGGCTTTGCAAACCAATCGACTTTTACATTTTGTTTCTCTTGGCTTCTCACCTCCATGTAGGTAGGGCAGAAGTGAGGTGATGTTCCGACAATTTAAAAAAAGGTAAAAAAGGAGAAAGAAACAGGCATCGTGGACACTGTTGAGTTATCTATAGTAGCTGTCCTGGGAACCACGGGCTGCACAGCCAGACAGACATGTGGCATCACTGAACTGGGGCTGAGCAGCCCCATCTCTTCAAATCCTGAGGTCTGGACTATTCAGGTGTCCCTCAAGGCACAGAGGCAAGGCCAGGGCCCCATCTGTGCCTCCCTGCACTCCCTGTAGACTCAGAGCTTCTGTGTGTTACTCTCGGAAATGCCACCCAAAAGCAGCTTAGGAAGTTAACCGTGTACACGCAATGATTGTAATTAAATCATTGACCCAACCGTGCTTTATAAAACCACATTCAATTTTTGTGTTTAAATTCAAGTGCCTCTTCTAACAGGTACTATTTTTTTTTTCTAAAGTAATGACTTTAGTAGGTAACGTGGTTATTATAAACCAGTGCAGAACTGTCAGGTGATCATCCACAGCCCATGCTCTTGGAGGAGAAAACTAAAACCAACGCATAAGTGCATTTAACACTGAAAAGGATCCTTGATACTTTCCAGTGTCCATTTTTTTGTTACAAATCATAAATGAGCCTAACTGTCATTAATGACCAAAATCCCACAGAACTGTTTTTACCTCAGGACTGAGGAACCCTTTTGGCAGTTTTTTCTTTTCATTCTTTTCTCCTTTCCAATTATGTATCTTTAAGAAATGCAGGTGAACCTGGCAGTGGTTGGTTCCATGGAAGGACTAAGACACTGTGCAGACACAAGCGTAGAGAGGAAAACACAGGAGAAAAAAACAAGGTACAGATTCCATAATGCCATGATGCTGCCGTGATGCCTGGCAGGTCTTGCGCCACTAGTCCAGCAGTAGGGCTCTGGTTTCAGTGTTGCTCAGACACATCACCACTTCAGTAGCTGTGGTCAAATCAAAGGGAAGGTCCTCTGTTAAAGAAATAGTGACTTTGGGCGGGAAAGTATTACATGATGGTAAGGGGGTTCTCTGCTTGCTTGTTTTGCTCTCTCCTACAAATCCTAGCCCGGCCTGTGGGCTAGAGAGGACACCTGTTTGACTCAGCTGCCACCATCCCAAGCTTGCCTTATAGTTTAACAGCATTTTCAGTAAACTCGGACTGTGCATCCTTCTTTGCATTCAATATCTTCTCTTACAGTCATGTAGTCTTCAGCAGACATCCCTTCAGATGCCCAGCTTACAGAGGAAATCATGTCCAAAGTGGATGGGTGGTGCTTTGGAAGTCTTTACTGTCATTCCAGTCATTTCATCCATCATAATTTCATAGTAGTATATACGTTGAGAGAGAATTTATATATCCTTTATCATGTCCTCACTTAATAGAGAGTTCTCCATTGTCTTCTGAGCATTGCACTGAGGACATCCACAAGGCTAAAGCTGTCTGGGCAGACCCAGAGCTTCCCTTGTAGCACGCAGAACACAGATGGCTGAGGGTGACAGCAGCACCACAGACTGCCCAATGCGATGATGGAAGAGCTGCGTCCAAGTGTATGCCCATCATGGATAGAGAGCAGCTTGGCAAGAGTCCTCTCTTCAAGAACGACAGACGCAGTCAAAAGATCTTGGTCCAACCGGTCCCGTTAAGTCAGTGGTAAGAACCCATTGACTTACTGGAAGAAAAACAGCTGAGTGGGTTGAACAGTGGAAGACGGCACTGCTCAGCACAGCCATGGGCAGCCAAACCCACGTTCAGGATGGCATTTGTTTGAGCTATTGCTAGAGGAAAGAAGATCCACAATCGTTTTTCCCTGGTTACCATGGCTAAATGAAAGGACTCAAGAAAATGAATGCTATTTTTATAAGTCTCAAATTTAGAATCCCTTTTACTATGGTACATCACCAAACAGCCACACAAATGAAATGAGACTGTATAAATGGCTGGCTGCTGGAAGAGGACTCTTAGTAAATGACTGGCATTTCTTGTATCAAATGGCATTTTTTTTCTTACAGCACTTTTTGAGAGAGAAGAGAAAAAGGATACTGCACCTTTCATGTTCCTTGGACTCCGTGTCATTCTTTTTGCTTGAATTACACAACTGGTCTACATTTGGTGGCCATTTTAGGCTTTTAAAACTGTTTAACATAAAAAATATTTTTTTTCCAAAAATACACTGGGTTCTTTCTGTTAAAAGTCATCTTTCTCCTGTAAAAATCTTCCCCAGCACTGCATTCTTATATAAAGCACTTATTACACAATTTGCTGAAAGTGCCCTTGAGACGCTAAGATCTGAAGCATGGAGGATTTTTTTTTCTTTTCAACGGAGAGAAAGAAAGAAAAAGGAAGAAAGAGAAGAGAGGAGAAGCAGTCTGTCAAAAATTTTCATTGTCATGTCCACCTGGCTGCATCTACTATGGGCATACAGGGAAAAAAAAAATAAAAAAGGGCAAGAAGAAAGAGGAGGAAAAAAAAGGAAGGAGAAGTTGGGAGTGGAAGGGAGAAATAAAAGGAAAACAAACGTTTCATCTTAAGCCTGGGATCCTCCAGGCTGTAATATTCCAGCTGATAGAAAAACCACTGAACAAAAAGTAGTCTAGAAAATAGAAAGTGTTGTGATTACAAAGTTGAGCATTTCATCAGTACAAACTGGTCTTTGAACGTCCTTTGGGAGAGCAACTGTAGTGTCCAAATTGGAAGGAAAAAATACAACACCGCATGGAGGGGGACTTTTTTTCCCTTTTGGTTTATCACAGCATTTTTCTTTTTCTTTTTTATTAATTTTTTTTTTTTTTGGCACAGCTTTTTTTTTTCCCAGCCATCAGAGCAAGTTCTCAGACGCAAACCAAACAGTGCAATGCCTAGCTGGTGGCTTCATGCTTCCAAGGCTGAATGTTCCAGGTGGAAACCATTCCCTCCCCCTCTGAAGTGACTGTGTTTTTACTCCTTGATGAAGGTTACGGACAAAATACTAGACACCTGTGGCCAGGGAGAGTTGGTTTCACGGTACACTCTAACTTTGTTCAAGTTCGTACAGTTCTGGAGCTGTTAAGAATAGTTTTGAAGAGTGCTTCTCCCCACACATTCACTGCTGGTCCATTTGAAATTTCTTCTAAAACATTTCACTTTTACTTCCGCAGATCTAGAACACAAACCTGGAGAGAAAAGACTCAGCATTAAGAACCATTTCTGAAGGTGATGTCGAAGTCCTTTTCATATACGGCTCCGCACACAGGCTCAGCAGCCAGCTGTATGCTGTACTCCCTGGCATCAAATCAGCTCTTCTTAAGCACAAAAGCAAGGGAACAACCCAACAGGGAGAAAACCCAAGTAAAAATGGTACATTTAAAATTTAGCTGGGCTTTCATGGCATTACAAACAACCATTTCGCTGGCACACCCCAGATAAGACTATGAGGTCTGTTTAGTTGCCTGAAAACAGCATCTATTTCCATTAGGACAAGAAGTCCACTAGGCTAAGAGGAAATGGCCTCAAGTTGTGCCAGGGGAGGTCTAGACTGGATATTAGGAAAAAAATTTCTACACTGAAAGGGTTATCAAGCATTGGAACAGGCTGCCCAGGAAAGTGGTAGAATTGTCATCCCTGGAGGTATTTAAAAGACATGCAGATATGGTACTGAGGGATGTGGTTTAGTGAAGGTTTTTGTTAGTGTTGACAGTTGGCCTCAATGATCTAAAATTTCCAACCTAGACAATTCTATGATTCCACTTCTGAAATTTATCCCAACTAGATGCACAGGCCTGGCACAGGACCTAGAGTGGACACGTGCCCGTTTGGAGCAGCTGTTGGATGCCAGTCATGGCACCATCTCAAATGGCACAGCTATGCTCAAGCAAGCAACCATGTTGTAGGGGTACTCTTTTGTTAAAACCAGTTGAAAAATAGTACTCTAAAGTAGTTACGCCAGCCAACCAGGCAGAAAAGTCATTTAAAAAAGCTGTAAAGTGTGTTATAACACCTGTGTGTCCTTCACAAGCTGAGCATGCTACAAATTGACATTTTTTAAAAGTAACATTAACAGCAAAAAATAGTAATGAATAATCATAACCTCTCCATCAGTATTTCTCCTTTGCCATGTAATGAAATTTTTGGGCATCGTGCTGAAAACGTCCTCTTTTAGCAACTGTTCAAGGGTAAACATTTGTGTGGTAATTCTTAGAAAGCCCCAGGACAACTGTTATTAAGCGAGTTGACTTCTGTAACCTCACCTTCATTAAAAATTTGCAGATGAGAGAAATAATGACAGCAAAGGAATTTAAAATTCACTCTCATATTCAATAACATTCACCTATTCCACAAACATTCTTCATTTCCAATAGGAACATCATCTCCTAGTATTGAAAACCTTCCAAAGCAGGAGCATTTTTAATACACCCCACAGAACTACTTATTTCTGTCTTGAGCTGCCTGCCCTTCAGCACTGCTCAGATAAGGCAGTATATGGCATTTATGTTTTTTTGTTGCATGAATAATTGTTCATTCAACAGAAGAGTAATGCCTGCTCAAGATTTACATTCTGCAAAGCTCCTTACCGATCCGTCTGATGCGCTTGCTCCCACTTTGTCTCCTCTAGCATTCCAGCAGACTTCAAAGATGCCCCCGGTGCCTCGGTAGCTATGTACTAGAGTTCCACTCTACAAAGCAAACCAGCAGATGAATGTTTGATATAGAAGTTCTCCTTTTTTTTTTTTTTCCTCTGTTTCATGGCACTACATTAAAAAGTGAGTGGTGGCGAGGGTTTTTTTTTTTATTCAGATCACTCAACCATGGTCATCTCCATAAGGTGAATAAATGAGAAACAGGCCTCTCCAGAAACCAATTTACAGTAGGACTCTGGGACTTCTGTTCTTGTCAACATTATAACAGTAAAGGCCTGGGGAGTTAGGCTGAGGTGGTCTTTTTCAAAAGTTTGTTATTAATTCAGGCTGTGAGAATTAAATCTATTTTCATGCATGCTAGTGTCTGAATATACAACGAAACCTGAGCAGAAATGTTCTGGACAGTCACCTCACTTCAACCGAGTGACTCAACTATTAGTCTGGGATTTGTACCAGCCAATACAGCCAGGTTCACCTTGGCTGGCACGTCATATGCTACAGGGGCACACACATTTTCCATTTAAGCTGTTCCTATTAATATGTCATTTAAAACAGATGTGCTTCAGACGAAGCAAAACAGTACCTGAGTATTCCATATATGGACACATTTGTCAAAGGACCCACTGGCTAGATATTTTCCATCAGGACTAAAAGCTACACTGTAGACAGGCTCTTGATGTTTCGTTAACGTATGGATGCAGACTCCTCGGTCAACATCCCACAGCCGAACAGTAGAATCAAACGAAGCACTGCAAGAAGCAATCGATCACAAGCATGCCTTAATTTGAGTGTTAATCAATTTCTAGTTTGATACTGTAAACATTTTAAGAGAGTAACACACATTTTTTTTTCCTTGGCTAAGGAAGGAATAATGTTTCAGACAGAAAAGCTAATATTCACTGCAGCCTTGACAAGAACTGTATCTACCAAACTGAATTCTTGTCTGTAGAACCTTTGAGTTTATCTCAGGGTGCTGTATACATCAGATATATCAGATCACTAGGTAGCCCTAAAAATGTCAAGCTCCTGCTTTTTAAGAATCTGATAATACTCAGGAAGGTAAAATATATACTGTCATTAATAGGGTAAATGGTTCCAGAGAAATCTTATTCCTAATGGATTTCTATTATTTAATGAATTAGCATTCTGTAATTCTCTGGAACTGTGATTCTTTTCATTTTGGTTCCATGACGTTTTTCAGATGACCCATCCAAATCCCATACTGTGGGCTTAGAAAAAGGCAAGGGAAATTATTGCTATTAAAAGAACAACTCCAAGAAAGCAAAGCTCTTCTTCCCTGTCCGCTTCCAGACAAAGGAGTAAAATAAATAAAACAGCTTTGATACAACTCCTCCCCAAACTGAATGCACCATGAACTGATTCGATTATCCCATCACTTGGCATTCTCTAAGTAAACATATTGCCTAAATTCAAAAAAGAATTTTGATGAGATTTTCAAATGAAATGTAAAGATTATCGAAGCTTTTGTCTGTGAGTTAACAGGGCTAAAAAAATTCAGTATCTGCCCAGGTGAGTTGCATGACACTGGTTAGAACACATTCCAACTGACTGAATGGGCAGCCATCTGCCTCATTAAGTACTTCCATTCATAACAACCGGATGTCAGATGTGAAGATGCAATGCCTAATTTACAATCCTTTTATCAAGGTAGCTGTTAAATATTACTTGATTCCATTTCCCTTCTTTTTCTTCTTCCTTTTTCAAATATAATTCCTTCCCCTTTGTATCCATACCCCCCATTCACAAACACAGGGACTATTTCACAGGAATTGTCTGCAGGAACACAGATGGCAAGGTGACAGTGGAGTTACATGTCTGAAAGACTATCCTTCTTTGTAGGCAAAAGAAAGAGGTGCATTTTTTACCTTGCTAACATGATGTTGGAGTTTGGGTTGCTGGTGCCTGGTCCTGTAGGACTCCATTTGATTGTATAAATCTCTTTGCTGTGAGCCTGAAGGTCATGTACACAAGTATCTTGCTTCATACTCCAAATCTAAGTCAGAATAAGTATCAAGGGGAAAAATGGCAACGTTACTAATTTCTTCTCAGCTGAATTATTTCAGTTCTTTGTTATTCTTACCGTTTGTTCATTTAAGATCCCGACACACATGCATACGCATAAACATAATTTAACTTCATTAATGCAGCAGTTCAGCACCTACAACACACACACGTTAGACTAACTCCTTTATGGAAAGAGCTGGATACTTAATAGTATTTATTCAATAGAGAAGAACAACTACACAGTTGCTGCACTGCCAATAGCCTGAAACTGTATTTTCATACAGAAACTTAAGATACTCCTAACCCATCTAGAGAAGTTTAACTTTGCTACACGTTACAACAGCAGTCATCTTAAAGAATGAAAATAAAGTTTCAATAACTGCTTAGAACTTAGTAATTTTCTCTTATGACAGTCAAGAGCCACATCAAATTTTCCGTCCCTTCTAATTCCATTTTTTTTTCTTAATGTTTTTAACAGTACTAGTGATGGAACAAGACCATCTATTTATGAACTGTTGCATGGCCAAATACTTCAGCGTCAGACAAAGATTACGCTCAACAGAGATGACAGGTAATTTAGTGGACCTTTTCTTCAGCTGACTGAGAAAACAAGATGGAGCTAATTCACATCAGGGAAAATAACACAAATTTAGTCAGTCAGTTTCAGAAAGATACCAAAAATGTACTAATGATTTAACTCACTTGTTCTAAGTCTGCACTATGAGGGAAATTATGTGCTCTCATGTCATATTTTCATCAGCATACCTGTGTCTGCTTTTGGAAATGTAACACAAATCGTAGCTCTGCTCTACATCTAACAGGCAACATTTTCCAAGAAGTTGTAGGAAAATATCAAGAACTCCAAAACAGAGAAAAAAAGCTAAGCCAAAGAGGAATGATTTCCAAAGGAAAAAGAATAGTAATTGCCTGAAAAGGATTTGTAGTCTCCATCAGTGAAGATTTTTAAAAACAGGCGAGGCTGGGGATAGCAAACCATAAAGTCTTCTGTCAAATTCAGTGGTCAGAGATTTGAACTGGCACCAACACCACTAAGCCACAGTGGTTTTTGAAACACAGCATGCAACTGGGTACCAGAAGGTGTGCTACTACTGGGTCACGATGGTTAAGGAAAACAATAGTGGTTACTATAATAGTATTTTGAGGCAGCATAACAAAGTGATCTCTTTCAGTCTCTTATATCTATCTGTTCTCTGTAAGTTGTCAGTTCAGAATAATACATCTAGAATCCAGAGGGATGAAAATGCGAGTGGGTATGGGGCAAAGACACAGTTGAATCGAGCAGAACTTGGGCTACCTACCAAGAGGAAACATTCATTAACACTGATGTTCACTTAGCTCTTATCTACAAGTTTTGCTGCTCTTAGTGTTAGGTCTTATACATAGGCTGTGTGCAGCCTAGAAACATCTCTTCAGCTGTGTCAATCAGCAGTGGAAAGAGGTATGAGGCTTAATTAACACAACTATACTGTGAGAAATCTGTATTACTGGTACAATTCTATCCACAAAACCAAATCTTTCCTGGGATGTTTGCTTTGCTCAAGGAAACAGTTTAGCAGAGGGGCTTTACTGTTACAACATATAGCTATTTCTATGTGGACATAGTCCTCATTCAAGGTGTCTGAGACAGGAGAATAAGAGTGAGAGGAGTCTGGGCTGTTGCAGCAAGCCCAGAGGAGGGCCACAGAAACCATCAGAGGGATGAACACCTCTGCTACGTGGACAGGCTGAGAGAGCAGGGGTTGTTCAGCCTGGAGAAGAGAAGGCTCCAGGGAGACCTTAGTTTCAAACTAAAACAGGGTAGATTTAGACCAGATAAGGAAAAAAATTTTTACGATGAGGGGGATGAAACACTAGCACAGGTTGCCCAGAGAGGTGGTAGATGCCCCATCCCTGGAAACATTCAAGGTCAGGTTAGACAGGGCTCTGAGCAACCTGATCTAGTTGAGTATGTCCCTGCTCATTGCAGGGGGGTTGGACTAGATGACATTTAAAGGTCCCTCCTAACCTGAACTAATTTATGATTCTAAGTTCGGACACCTAATAGAGGCATGTACATCAGCAGCGTAGCTGCCCTAGGCTTCCCATACAGTGGATGGATAAAGACAGGGACCTTCAGAGATTTTTGGTGGGCTCTGAATTTATATGTCATCTCCCATTGCTTAGTCCAAGACTATAAAAAAAAAATAGAATCAAATGGCTCCAATGAAATTATTTTCAGAAAACAAGATTTCAAAGGGAAAGAAAACCTTATTTTTATATTGTTTCCAAAGTGTAACTGATAGATTATTTCTTAGCATAGGGTCTGTGCTTCTGTTGACAGGTAAGCAGGTATACGTATATGCATATACCTAAACTATGACTAGTCTGTGACAGTGACATATCAGTCCCATAATCCTTATTTGGATAGGATGTCTCAGTTTTACCCAGTGGCTGCTTCTCTATGTTCAGTCTTTCAGATTAGCTTTACAAAATATGGGGCAAAATGAAACTATAGTTCATGCAGAGTTATAAGTGATACAGTACCCATCATTCTGGAGATTAAAAAATAGACATAATTTTTGTCTTTGCTTTTTGAACAGCAGGAATGGAAATTACATTACCTTTAATGTCATATCATCGGAGCAAGATGCTAGTAGCATGCCAGATGGGTCCCATTTGATTGCATTGACCTCGTTCTGAAATAAAGAGTGATTTTATTAAGTAAATAGTCCAGTTACCTGCACTGTACTGGGCACCCAGCAGAGGGCACTCAAGACCTATGCACGCAACAAGTTCAAGCACAAATAGTAACTCTGGTTGCTTTACGGGTGAACAAAAGCAGTGCTGCTTCCGTAACATGCTATTTAAGAGTCATTTAGGAATAGGAACCATTTTGTGTTTGTGAACAATACACACAATGAGTCTTCTGATACGCGTTCTCTTAGCCTTTCTTCATACACTAGAATTTAAATAAACCCCCAAACGACTATACAGACTTAACTTCTTTCTGAAATTGAGATATTTCTTTGGTTAATATTCTGAAGATCTCAGAGATACAAATTTTCAGTAGAAAATACTGGTGGGGTGTAAAGTTTTGTGGAGTTGACTAATCTTAGTAACACAGCTCTACAACGCTGGTCTTCTAAACAGAAGTGTACATGCAAATGAAATCCAACATGAAATGTTGAATAGTTTGTGATGCTTTCTCTATCAATATTTCTAGCAGTTTGTAATTAACTTAGCCTAGTGTATCCTTTTGGTAATCGATAAGTTTCCTGTGCCTTTTTGACGGTCATACATGTGGGGAAAAAGCAATTTGGCTCAGGGTCTTAGTGAAAATAATCCTGGAAAATATCTGGATTTTACTGTATCCATTTTACATTTCAGTTATAATTATGATATTTCAAGTAAAAATTTAGATCATGTGCAAAATGGTGCATTTCATACAATCATAAAAATCACCAGTCTGTTGGTAGGAATATACAACCCATCATGAAGTATCAGTTTAACCATAGACTAGCTAAAGGTCTCCAAATGTGTAATTTTTCCACACTGGGGAGACAGCAAGTTCTGGAAGTTAATATCTAAATTACAGGTCAGTATATAACAGCAGTTTTCTCATGAATGAAAGCTAGAAAAACATAGCCTTTGACAGTCATTAAATACCACTAGGAAAAGAGGGGGGGAAATAGATCTTAAATAGATCTTATTAGATGAAATTGATTCTAAAACTGAACAATGACTGGAGGTAAATTTTTCTCTCCTTATTCATAGTTCTCATTTACTAAAGAAAATTAAGCCAGCAGAAAAAAATTATCTTATTTATTAATGGGCCCTTAGTCTGAAGCTCAGACTTATAAATAGTCTCACAGTTTAAGCTGCAGGTTTTACCTCCTACGGTGATGCAGAACATTTTATCCCCTCTCACAGGCACTGAGTCACTCCTGGGAAATATAGTTTTAGGGAAGCAATGGAATGTAACAAATTTGGTGCTAGAACACACCCCACAACCACATCATCTGCCATCATCATAACATGCTGTTGTGACACTAACATTTTGGACTTCTTAAACTTACCGTGTGTCCTTGGAAGGTTTTAACAGGACGATCACAGCCAAGTCTGCATACATGAATGCACATGTCAGTGCTGCAGGAGGCAAAAGTAGTGTTGTTCTGCCAGTCTACATCCAGAGCAGGAGCTGTGAAGTACAAACAACAGATGGAACATCAGGGAACACAGCAAAGAAACAGTTATCCCAAATCCTTTTCCTCCTGTCACCCACATGGATCAAATGGACTAAAAGCTAGTTCTTAGCCTATCACCTGCAACCAGTTTCAGGGATGATAGGGACAAAGGCGCAAATTATTTTTTTTCTCTTGCAGTGGGTAATCTGGATGCTTTGTCTAGCACCTATTTATCAGAATTTTTTGGGTGACATTCCATAAGAGGTGTCTGCCTCCACTCTCCCTGCTGGACACTTCTCTACCATTCATTTCTCTGTAAGGCAGCTCAGCAAGGAACCTGGAAGAAAACTCATCCAGAAAAAAACATGGATAACTTCACCTGGGTTAGAAAAAAATGTTCCTGTGAATGCCAGGCACAACAAACAGGAAGGAGATGAATCAGGTGCCCATCATCCTTTGCACTAGCTTCATGCAACCACCGATACAAATGTACCATTCTGTGCAGATGTGTGGATTAGTAATACCTATATTCAGTTTAGTTTAGTTGGGGATTGATTTAAGATAGAGACAATGATAAACCCGATCTGAAATGAGAGGAAGAGTTTCTGTAGAGGGTTTGGCATTAACTAGGGTTGAAGTAATGAAACTTTGTACACAGATAGCACATGAACATGTAACTAGTACCTGTGTGCAACACACATGCTTTGCAAAAAATGGGGGAAAAAACAAAAAAACCCAACCCCTTTTACAGCGTGTCACAGCAGACTAAAAACATGTGCATGAGAGGGAGGGAACTCTAAAATACAGCTTGCTTGTGTTTGTATTACTGCTGCTTGGTTTTTTGCTCAGGAGAGAGTTTAGCTGCCCTCCAGAGGATGACATGAGACTTGCTAAAATACAGAAATCTTCATTCTCGGCACACTTCTGTGAGAAGCAAGTGTGTCAGAACGAGACCAGCATATAGGAAGCGAAGTTCAATCTCTTTCTGGCAACAATACAATACAGGTTTAGCATTTAAATGAAACCAAGAAATGCCTTATTCAAATATGCTCAGAGAAATATTTTTTTTAATACAAAAGCAAAAAGATACCTGTGCTGCCAAGCCTATTACATTTAAGTGTGTTTTTTCCTGCCATAATTTTTATGAACTGCAAAATGAGACTGAACCATGTCATGTTCCAAATCATCAGGTAGCTCCCTAAATGAGAAGGAAGGGCTGAAATTGTCTCAAGTAAAAATATTTTTTTGAATATTAACAAAAAAGCTGAATAATTTTGAGTAATAGGTAAGGGATTTCTACACTGCAGAAACGTAAATGAAAACTGTGCGAAGGAGGCAGATTACTTCCAAGATTTCCAATGAACATGAATAAGGATCATGAAACGGAAATGGATTTTGTTTCTCTAACTGCCTGTTTGTCTTTATTTTTATGCTGCAAGCTTCGTATTTCTGTTTCAGAGCAAACAAAAATCTATCTTCATTAATAGCAATATGCCTTCAAGGCTAATAGCTAGTAGATACGTATGAGTTAAAGAGTAATTTTCTGAGAGCTACTGGCACCTAAAGCAATAGATTTGCACCACAGCATAATTTGAATCATACAGTGTTGATAATTAATACTGATTCATTTATTAGTATATTTAATCATATGCTTACTGGATAAGTAACTACAGAAAAGAGGTCTGGAAAAAACAACCAAACATGGTTTTTGATGCAAGTAATCAAATTGCCAAGGTGTCTCCAAAACCACAGGATAACAACCAACTGCATAAAACCAATTAGAATGTCATCTAATAAAAGTGGCAACAAACCCTTAAGAAATACAGCTAAAATAAATACCAGCAATAAAAGTGTTACAATAATTATCAGTAATTTAAGTTTTTTCTGATTAACTTTAGGTGTGATGCAGAATTAGAAGCTCAGAAGTGGAGAGAGTTAAGTATCTGCAGGGAGTGATTCGGAGTTCTTGGATGCCTAAAATTGGGTCACACAAATACCTCTTATTGTATCACTAAAATGATTTGTTTGTGCATGCGTAGCCATCAGTCTGCATCTATCAGTAGATGTGAAAACTGGATTATTCCACTCCACTTTAAAGAAATAAGCTTTGTGAATGCATATTTTGATCAAACACCCTATGATGACTCATAGTTTTGCAAAGAATAATGAAATCCTAGAAGCTACTTATCCACATACTTACATATTTGGACCATAAAACCTTAAAGTTACATGGGAACATCAATGATAAAGACCTAGACAAAGGAGTCTTCCTTTACTTCATTACTTTAACATGATAGTTTTGTCCATATGACTGTAAACTAAACAAGTTGTAAAGCAGCCGAGAGTAAAAAAGTTATGTTATTGCTAGGCTAACCATTTCTGCACTTCAAAGAAGTCTACAAAGAAGTACACCACACACGGATGTGTTACAGGAACAGTCTGTCTAGACTAGACTCTTAATTGTTAAAATGCCACCTTTAATCCTTGCGTAGACAAGATTTTCAGATTCCAGATATGGAAGGAAATTGCTGTTACTTTGTTCTGGTAAGTGATGCAAGGAGGACAAGGTCTTTGACGCTTTAGACTTATGTGAGAACAAAGGGTCCAGCTGATCTTAAAGGGTTTATTGTTGGACATATGCTTTTGGCCCATCAACAATTTCTTTAATAACAAACTGCTTTACTTCCCTGTAAAAACATCTATGAAATAATTAGCCGCTCCACATCCCTACTTCAATCGTGTCTTATGGTCCAAAGACAAACAGCAGATGTAAAAAAGTTTTTTAAAAAAATGTATGAATGCAGATGGACATTGGCATATTGTGCTGGAAGACATAGTTAAGTTTTCAGCTTGCTGAAAGGGGAATAGAATGATATGTCCTTGATGCACATCATTTCTAAGACAGCTACACGTCAGTGAACATGATTCTGAAAGGGCAGCCAAGTTCTGAATCTGCAACAACTTAGATCAGTAGTTAGGGATTAGAAGGCTTAATAGTTTCATTAACTACATCACTACACAGTGCAAAGTTTGCTTTTGTGGAACAGTTATGATAGATAAATAAATGTCATAGTGAGAAAATCTGTCAGCAGACACTGACTCCTCCAAACTGACAGTTGAATTAGTAAGTAAGAACATGAGTGACAAAAATGCAGAGTATGGATCTGCTGTGTGCATGGACATAAATTTTGTCTTCTGTTCAATAACCACTTCAATTGCTCCTGCATATTAGTAACATATGTGAAAACGTGAGAATGAGAACAACTAGAAATTGACTTGAAAGGCGTAAGCAACTTAATATTTTCAAATGAGCAGTAAAGTATGTGTTTTTAAGCACCATCAAGCACCTTGTGAAAGCCTGCTGTATTAAAAAAAATTGTTACTTATAGTTAGCACACAGGAAGACAAACATTTCTAGCATCAGAATCTAGAATGTTTTGGTGGTTTTAAACTCAGTTTGACTATGCTCCTTAGAAATACTTCATTGTGACAACTTATCTAGTTTAGATCATGATTCAGTCATCATCTTACAAGTCAGGTCTCAGGTGAAGTTAAGATTACGTCAATGATTGCCTGTTGCTCAAGATTTCTTAGGTATCTGTGGCATCTCCTGTATTTTTGAAGCAGACCAGATCTACAAACAACCATCCAAGTCAGGTTTTGGTGCAGCGAGATTTTGAAACTCAAGCTTGGCATCTGACTTCTGATAATCAGTGAAAGCAAATACTGAAGATCTTCAAGTCAAAATGAAAAGCTAAGAAATTCCTGAAGACCTTCAAGCTTGCAGTGGCGAATGCAAGCTGCATGAGATATCCATTTGCCTGTCTCAAGCCAGCTTCATTGCAACAGGAGCAGAAAGAGTGGAAGAGACCCCAGGCACTTTCCCTGAATAGTCTTTTCATAAATCACCACTTCAAGCACAGAGAAAAGGACAGAATAATTCAGGATTTAGGTAGACACGGCTGGTGTATAAATCCTTTCCTAGAACCAGTTTTACTTTTAAAGTTCATTCTCACAGAAGCCAATCTTTCTGACAAAAAAAAAAAACAAAAAACCCACAAACCATGATACACAGAATAGTTAAAACACAAAAAAACTTGGTTGACACTTCTCTCTGGCAGATAGGTCTTTACAAAAGTATAAATTACACTGACAAAATTACAAACTGCATTACATTTTACCAACAAGAGTTATGCAGAAATTACCTGAATGGAAAGGAAACTGCTGTTTGGCTTCTCCTGTGTGAGCATCCCAAATTATTGTTGTCTGCATCCGAAGGAAGGGGGAAGAAAAAGATTAGTGACTGTTCAGCTCAGAGGAAACGAACAGAGAGCACCCTCACTGAGGGGCAATTCTAAAAGATGGACTGATAAAATTATTGACTGCAGAGAGTCTAGTGTGTGCTAAACAGCTGAAAAAACAGAGATCACTTCCAAACATTACAGAATAACAATCTAAGTGTAGGTAAGGAAGTATTGCCCCTTCATGAAGTAATGTAAGTACTAAGGATGGGCATACTCTGTTTGAATAATGCTAGATGACTGCACTACCCATTTTTAACACACATTTTCTTACAGCTGTTTCTTATTCAAAAAAGACTTTTTCCCTTTTTGAAAGATGCAAATTGAATTCTATTCCAAATCTACATGATACTGTATTTCTAACAATTAAACCACCAAGTGAAATGTTTATCTAGCAGCAGAGTGCATATCACTTCTTGCCACTGTGGTGGGACAGACTGAAGTGTAATTTGCTTACTACAGATTTAATCCATACTCACAGCGCACCTAAGCAACCACCCTTGGAGTGAACTGTCAATATATTAGAGTATACACTTCCAGAAAATAAATGAAGGATGTCTCATCTTGCTGACAACAGATCATCTAAAGAATCACTGCTGTTATTGGGAAGGATTGCCAGAATAATGGAACTACCATTAGGAGACACACGTAGCTGAATATAAGCTGGTATTAAAAGGACTAAAACTAAATTCTAATTTTCACAATTATGTGAAAATAGAGGGATTCATCTTGCCTACAAATCAGACGTGCAAGCATGAGACTGTTACTCCAGACTCCCTCTGTCAGTTGCTGAAGAGGAGTACTGTCAGGGCATCTCACTGCAACACAGGCCATACAACCCATTGCTCAGAAGTGCCATTTTTCTCCCTAAATTCTATGAAGGAAGCCAAGGATGATGTCCAGATCTAATTTTTAGACATCAAAAGTTAGGCAACATGAATGATGTGTTCTTTCCAGTTTCAGTTTTAATGGATTTGTGCTCATCATCATCAGTCATCTGTTCATTTTAATCTCTAATATGCACTCAGCTGAAACTACTATGCTTCGCTTGATTTGGAATTCAGAACAACCATTTTTTTTTAATATTTGCATAGGAAGTTGTATATATTTTATTCAAATAAAAGTGTTTCAATAATTAGATAAACTAAAAGGTCAAGTATTTTTAATATAATTTCCTTCCTGGAAATAGTTGGTCGATAGAACTATAAACATACAGGGTGGAAACAGTTCTTTCCTTACTGAGAAACATCTATGATGCAATTTTACACAGGGGGCAAGTGGAGTTCTTTTTTTAAGTAAAATCTTTTATGTAAAAATAGTACACATTTATGCAGCCTCAAAAATGTAATCAACACTCACTAAAGCATATTAAAGAAAAGTAAACTCTCCAGAATGCCTGGAGGAGAAAAAAAAAATCCTATGGAATTCAGCAGCACTAGTTCACTGAGTCAGCACATTTATATATTAGAATAATGTATTTTTAAAACTCACTTTATCAACACCAGCACTTAAAATATAATTCCCCTTTTTGTTCCATTTCAGGGCAAATATCGGACCTTTATGTTGACCTAAGGTGCTTGCAAGGTTACCTGGAATGAAGAAAAGGTTAATATTACAATTTGTTTACAAATTAGCCAAATTATAGTTCACTGCTGTTTGATGATTAAGAACAATAAATGTTGCTTGACTTACCATCTTCTGTCCATATTCTTGCAAAACCATCATATGAACCTGTAGCCAACAGTGTTCCATCACTCTGTTGGGATAAAACAAAAATGGCAAATGTTGATATTAGTTGAAATCTCTTTCAATGAACATTTTAATTTCCTTTTTGTTTTTAAGGTTTGGGCTTTGTGATTTATGGGAAACCTGAGTCCATACATTGATATAGGTTATACTATGATTTAAATTAAAGGTTTATTACTGCAGTCAGCAAAGAGGAAATAAAATCCTCCAACATGTTGTGAAATACTGGGCTAAACTGTAAGAGAAGTAATTTAATCAAAAGGATTAGAAAAAGAAAATAAGATATAACAAATTCCATGGGGTTCTTCCAGATAACAAAAAGATACCACTTCTTAGACATAAAAAGCCTATAAAACATCAACAGATTGTCTAAATTCTGAGTAAATCTCATTTCAGTGAGATTTAGGCACCTATACTTGAAAGACAGACCTAAACACCTAAGTCTCCTACACTCATGGTCAATACCTTGAATGCTATCTACCCCAAAGAAGCTGCTTCCTACTTGTCTAAACACAGACTCCCACACATGATCAGAGGCATAGTACCATGATGGACAGCCTGAGAAAAGCTGGATTCATGGACCACAATTAGGAGAAAAAGAAACCCCAGGAACTGTAACCATCAAAGTAGATACTTTCTGCTGGAGAGAGCCCTTCACTGAAGGATACTTTCTCTGCAGCCAACAACACTAAAGTGATTAGGCCAGAATGAGAATATTTAAAAAGGAACTCAACTCTCTAAGCTGGTGAGATGGGTACTGTCAGAGCTGGGCGTTTAGTCTTGAAATATTTCAGGATCTGGATTAGCAGTGAGATTCATCCTATTTCTCTACAGACATCCAGAAGTTAGGAGTTAGTTTAAGAAAGTAACCTAGTCTCCTTTATAACTAACAGCATCACACATCTCTGGAGTGTAATTAATGATCCCATTTGCTTTAGACTCTGTCCAGACCAGCACAAGGGCACACGTCTCTGCTTCTGCTGACTTAGTCTAGATGAAGATCTAAGGGAGATCAATCCTGCCCTTGGTACCAAAGAAGACAATTTGAATATGGCCTCTAGAAAGAACCTTTCTTATTATAACATAAACGACATAAACAGGAGAAGAACCAATTTAATAGCACAAGTGTTCAAATTTCACAGTGAAATATGATTAATATTGTTGTTCTAAATAACAATAAAGGCAGATGGCTTTTCTAGCATCACTAGACAATTAGGAAAAGGCATAATATATTCCTTCAGAATGTATGTCCACTCCAACTCTCCAAAACCAGTGAGTCAGAACAGCTGCGGTTTTAATTCAAATGCATAGTGATGTAGGGGGAAAAAATATCGAAACCTAAGCCAGCTTCACTGCAATATACAGTTACTTGGACCACAGATCATAATAAAGGTGTTAAGAGCAAACAGAGAAAAGGGAAGTAAAGCTCAGAGACTAGATGTACAGTTTATCCAAATTTGTTAAGTGGTAATTCACATTCTTTGGAATACTCAAAGCAAGTTGCAAGTATTTCAAGTGTTTGAATTAGGAACATTTCCTTATATTAAGTCCTAGCACATCGCAAGTCAAGTATCAGTAATCAGTGAAGTCTTCTTGAAAGGTACGGAACTACTAAAGGATGCCTTGTATGTTTTGGACAACTTTTCACATAACTGTTCTGCACCTTTGCATGTTTTCCTCTTTCCATTACTCTTTTCCTACTCCTCAATTCAGTTCCCAATAATTTTCTTCATCATGATATCCACAGGAAAGAAGTAATGAACATTTTTGGGTTTCATCTTTGTCTGCTTTGTTAACCTATCTCTGCTTTCTGTACTATTTGCCAACTTCTTTCATTCTGCCAAATCTAAAATACAAAGGGGAAGCTGATTTATGCAATGGCATTATCTTTTACTTTTGTGAAGCACCTAGCTCACCTGAAGACAATAATGCTGCAGTAAAGCCTAATTGAATCTTGTCTCTGGCCAGCAACTGAGACTATATGTAACTGCTAAGAATTCTTTCTAATACTTAATTTTTAATCTGTTTTCATACAAAAACAAGACTAATACAATCACACTGTCTGTACTAATACCAGCCAAGCAGACAGAATGAAAGCGATCTCAAAATTAATTGAGGTTGCTGCAACGTCTTGTAAATTCTTTTTAAAATGCTTGGTGGCAGAAAGGAGCCTTAGAGCCACCCAAAGATACTGTCCGGACACTGGGCATTCTTAATAATATTTGTCCTCTCTGCTCACTTCTATCTTCTCTGTGCAGGACCGTATTATCTATGATAGAAAGCTTTGCAGAATGAAAATGAAAAAGGGATCGGGCAAACCAATCCCACCTAGAAGGTGGGTAGGTAAAAGAGAATGACTATTCATGGTCCTACCAAGATAAAGACAATGCTATGCACAGCATAATTCATATGAGAGAGGGTCTTGATCTTGATGTCCAACTGCAGAAAAAGTACCACTGGTACTTATATCTCCTTATGCGCCAAAATAAAGTAACTATGAAATGCAGATATGCTATTAATCAGACTTCATTATTACATAGATTGCTTATTTAATTTTCATGCTTAAAGTTGGCTAAGTTTATTTTTATCTGTTCTCCTAAAACAGAAATATAAATATATCATTATTAAGCCTGAAGATGGCAACAGTCCTGGAAAATCATAGCATATAGGGGAAAGTTCAGCCTATTATGAGTATTTGAAACAAGAGGTCAGTAGGTTAGGACAGAGCTGCTGGTCACCTCAGATATAAAAGATACTGAGCAGAGCTGTAATTGCCTCTGAATTAAATTTAGACAGTTAAAAGCCATGCACAGTCTTAGAAGTTAGCTTACATTCCAGTCCAATGAAGTCACATCCTTATTGCTGGGGACATCGTGTCCTCCTTCTCTTATGCAGTGCCTCAAAACTAGTTGAGTGGAACCGCTGTTGCTGTTTTCATTGAGATTCCATATTCTGGCCGTTGAGTCTCCAGATCTATAAAAGCAATTGTGCAGAGATGAAAACTGCTCTTGGTGTCAACCCAGTAAACAACGTAAAAACTTCTATTTCTGTTTTCACTGAGAGAACATCACAGCCTTTAGAAAGTATTTTTTCTTTCCAATACTTACCGTACTCAGTATACCTTTTTAAAAAAGCTACCACATATTTAAATTATACATAGCGTCTAAATCCATATCACCATTTTCTTTATTCAGAAAAGTTTTACCTAAAATACACTTGCTTGCTCTCTACATTTTGCGTTTCATACCAAAAGCTGATACCACCATAACTGAGATAGTCCAGGAGAACTCAACATTGCAGGCGTTAACACTGTTGAGATCCCAATACACAGAAACAGAAGACAGAAACACAAAGGCTGTGCCTACGTGCCACACATAAAACGTGTGCAGAGTCCCATTAGCTCCTAGTGACTTGCTGAGACCCTGGTGTTCTCCCCGAGCTGCAGTATGCTCTGAACATGGCGAGATGGGTCCTGTAGGGTCACCATCTGCAGAGGTGCCAGGTGTCCCCTTGGCAGCAGCCTCAGGGAAGGAGATCTCTAGCCACGTGGCAAAGGTGCTGCAGTGCCACCTCCCTGATCCTGCCTGGGTTCTCTGATAGCTATGGCAGGAGCAGGAGGCGAACTTAAGGTTGCCTTGAATTTGCGTCTCTCATAAGGTTCTGTTCAGGACAAACTAGAACACAGCCTCTGACAAAGGCTGTTTGCAGAACAGCCTCTCAGCATTAAATCAAATGACAGAATCTAAAGATTGGGACAGTAGAAAGGTAATTTAAATTAATTTTTTTAATTAATCTTAATTTCATTTTTTAAATTCATGTCTACATGAATTTGCTCTCTGTAGCTTTGCAGCTTAGCTTACCTTGTCTGAAAAAGTGGCAAAACAACTATTAACATAATAGAGCATGATAGAGACAACATCAGGATTTTAATCTATTTTATAGATCAAATATTTTCTAGGGAGATGATTTTATTGCAGACTGAAGCAAGACTGATTTTGTCTACAAAAAGTTAAGAGGAGGAAGCGAAGAGGTTATCATAATCTGCATGTAAATAGCATATTTTCACTCTATAAAACTTCCAGTGAAAAAATGTCTCTAAGGTCAGAAATCAATTTGTAACAGGGAGGAAGATATTATGCTATCTACTTTGTTGGGATTTGTCTCTTGCCCTCATGCCCCACCACCCTCCCATACCTTTTTTTAAAGAGTCAATAACAACAACCACAACAAAGTACCCCGCATTGCTTATTTTGTCCAGAGGGTAATTTTCATTTACATGCAGTAAGTACAATCTTGGAGGAGAATTAATCTCTCTTACATTTCCAATAATTCATACAGTCAAGATGAAATTCCATTGTTGATATACCTTATGTGTTAACTTTTCCTTTTTTTAAGTAGAGACAAATACTTCCTTTCCTATACACTAAGAAGGCAAAAAAGTCTTTCTAAAAAGCTGAGATCCATTTTTCCTTTGATAACCCATGTTTTACTCAAAAGGAAATCCATCACAAAATAATACTACATTTTCTGCGGGTCTTCTAATAAAACATTTTAATTATTTATACTAAAAATAAATGGGTAAATTTTAAACACTTCACATGTCTTCGAGTGCAAATGTTGACCAATTAAGTATCAAACTTGATTGATCTTTGTGCATTATTTTACCAACAATTTAGCCAAATTTTACATGAATGACAGTTCAGCCGTAAAACCAAAAAACTTCACTGAGGCTCTGAGCTCTGCTGGGTCATGGCACGCCTGGGCAATGTGTCCCCCTCTCCTCTGAACCCTTTGCGTCAAGCTTAGACATGGTGGCTGGCCAGAGTTTTGCAAGGCTAACCACAAACTGCTGCTGTACAGCAACTCTTGAATCTTTGGCGCAAACCTTCCACTTTAGTGATTATAAAATGATTGAAATCAGGATAATTTCTGCCACCATACAGAGCTGTGACTGTAACATAACTCACTTTTTGGAGATCTGGAAAACTGAACAACAATTTTCACAGTGGATAGAAAATTAATGAAGTTAATCACAAAGCTCAGAAGTTAAGGAACATTTTTAGTTGTTATAATTTACAATAACGGGAATGGGACTAAATCTTTCATAGGCTTGGGCTATTGGTTAACATGCTAAGCAGGAAATTCCTTGAGCGCTGGCTTCTCCACTATATAGGACTTCTGCCCCCATTGTAATAATCCAGTTTGTTACTGGACCCTGTGAATAAAGTACTCAGCCACTTGGCTATCGAGCACAATATCCTATTTGCTAGTTCTAAAAGGGTTATGTTTTGTTTTTCAACAGTTTTATTTAGTCAGTTTTCTGGCGATGCTTGGGCAATCTTATTTTCCAGTATTTTAATTTTGTTTTTCCATTTTCTGCTTCCTAAGGCTACATAAGCTATTATGTGTCCCTGCAGAGAGGCTTTATAAGCCTACCAGTGTGTGGCAGGGGTATTTGTGTGTCTTCCCTTTTGTTGCTGGGAGGAAAAAAAAAGAGTATTCTCTGCTCTGGAAAGTATTCTGACTTCTGTTGAATGATTCAGTGAACCCTGCCTTATTAGAGGACCATAGTTCAAGCACAATTCAGAATGATATTTAATCTCCTTAGCCCACAGAAGCATTTCTACCTGCATGACACAGCAGCTCATTCCAACATGCAAGTCATGAACATTTGAGTAATAGGTACACTGTTCTGCTCTAGGGTAGAGTACTGCCAAATTTTAGGAAGCTAGTTCTGAAAGAATTTTATTTCATGTCCCGGTATAATCACGAATCAAGGTGGACAGATGTTTGCAGAATTTTATTTGTGACATATAAAATCCCCATTCCACAACAATCAGCAGAGAGGTTAAAACAGCTGCAGTTGGGTAAAAAGAATTTGCAAGATGGTTGTTGAACCTCAGCATTTCTAATCTTCAGCTGCAAGTCTTATAACCACTATTACTTTGATAAGCAATATTGCTAATATGTATTTAAGACTGGCTCAAACAGGTTAGACTTTTTAATATTTTATTTTAAAAGAGATTAAAGAAATAGCATAAGGGGAATGAAACTCCTCCTTACAATTTACCCACTTAACTTTTCTTTAATAAAGCAGGCGCTTAATATTTCCTGGGCAGTCAGTAGAGGAAAATGCCTCTGAGGTATCCAGAGGGAGACCTCTGTCCCACTGATTCTACAACAGGTTATTCTACTAGACCTCACCTAATAGCTGACCGCTTTGCATTAATTGACTTGAGGCAATGAGGAAGCTGGCCCCAGTAAAGTCACCTGCTGATGAATAGACACTTACAGTTAGCAGAATGAACACCTGGCACTGACTAGCTGTGGAGGACCAAAATTCTAAAGGATCATTCAGGAAGGTAATTTGTAATAGAACCTAAACCATTGATATGAGGAATACAGTAACTCAAAATGTTATATAAAACCCAGAGATGATGACAGGAGATGGACTAGAAATACCTATTCTTGCTTCTGAGAGACGCAGGCATAACTGAAAGACCTTGGACAACAGCTTTTACAGCTAATTATTTTGCTGACTAGGGAAAGCGAAGGTGCACAAAGCACTCTGCAAGAGACAAAGTTCTCCTGTGTGGAAGTGCCTGGCACAGATCAGCAAAGATAAGCAAAGAAACCTACTGTTGAGTTTTGGGAATGAGGCCAGGTCCCTCTGCTTCACAGCTAAGAGAATTACTTTGAAGGGCACGGCTGGATGTAACAGAACAGAGCACACTTGGAAGCAGCAGCTGAACGTGCAGAGACTGCATCCTAAATTCAACTAATAAAGCTTTTGGAGTTTAAGACTCTGTCAGCTTTGACATTCACAGTCCATCCACTTCCATACTGGGAAATTCAAGCATGTTCAGGAACACTCTGGGTCACTGGACCGTGATCACCTACGCTAGCCAACTGATAGGTTATTCCCTAGTCTGTTTTAATTAGCACTCTTGCTCGGGGCCCTAACATTCTCTCTGAATAACTCCTGGGCATGGCTTGGTGCTTACAACGATTCAGGGACAATTCCCAAAGTGCAGTTTGTTTGGCAGCCAGGACAGTTTGCTAGCACAGACACCAGCCGTTCCATGCCAGTTGGCCTCAGTGCCTAGCAGTATTCCCAGGCATGGTTAGTTTACTAATGTGGACATAGCTGTGACGGGTTTCTGCACTACCCAGGGAACATAACCATCTGTAATAATTTACATGTGTCATAAAATTAAAACTTCGACATTAAAAGATATCTTATGGAAGAAGTCAGTCTTTGAAGAAGAGGACATTTGGATTTTAAGAGCAAAATGGGAATTACGGCCAGTAACAGCCAAATCTTCACATTTGGCCATGCAACTACTTTTTTTTTTTTTTTTTTTAATTTTCACCTGTCCAAAACAATACATGTAATTACTTCTTTTGGAATGTTGATTTCCTTCATAAAGGGTAATTAATCCTGTTACATGCCTGTATGTATGCACTTCAGTGTTCTTTTACAAAGTTTCCTTTCCTAACATCTAAGCATTCTTCCCATAAGCATTTGGTGACAGCATTTGATAGCCTCTACTGGTATCTCAAGTGGTAGCCTTCACTGGTATCTCAAGTCTCTCCATCCTGCACTTTAAGGGTTATGGGTGTGGTTGAAGAGGAAGTGCAGCTGGAGAATACATTTTTTCTGGCTATTTGATCAGAGAAATTCCTGTGTCCACTGTTTCCTTTTTTAGAAATAGCCCTTTACAAAATACAGAGGGTAAATATTCCAGTGCTAGCCACGATATCCTAAAAAATCATAGCAATTGAGTAGATGGGTCAACAAATATCAAAATTTCTTTCTGTCAGTGGGATACTCACTAAAGCTGGAAACCAATGCTCTATTTTGGGTAATTCATTCTACAAACACATCCCCCTACACAGCTTACTTCAGATTAGGTCGTGAACCTGCATTATTCTTTTAGTGCTTTGAAGATTACATCAGACTGCTGTCTAAACTGCTGCTAATTGTTAGATAAATTTATTGCTTGTATAACAAGGCTTGAAGAAAATACTTTCCCTCAAATTGAGAATCGATTGTGCTAGGCATTTTATAAACAGAACAAAAGTGTTATTTCCTTTATTTAATAGGTTTTTATATGCATTTTTTAAGAAGACACCAGATGGGTACAATGAGGCAGATGGGAAAACAGAAGAAAACTACAGACTGGGCAGCACAATATGGCTATTATAGAATCTAACAATTCGGTGTTCTCATGTAAAACTAACTGCAGTTTTCTTTTCTGAAGCATTACTTCGTAAAAGGCCAACAGAACTGCAGCATACTATGTATCTGAAAGAATTTCTCCACCTTGCTTAATTAATGCTGTAATACACACTTTACCCGTAGATGTTAGGTTGCACTGTTACTATACCAGACATCTCAAATGCTTCATTGTGCAGTGGCATAATCAGACAGCTCTCTTTGGATTCATTTTCTTCCGCGCATTCTATACCATTTAAGTCATGTAAGCTTCATTAGGCACTTGCTGCTGTATTACATGAAGGCTAACTGCACCACATATTTCCTTTCTTGCAAGCAGGCTAAAATATCATCAAGATGCATGGCTCTAAAATATTTGCATTTTCATTGCATTGCCATTAGTCTGTGTGAGACACAGCACCTGACTGTACTTTCTAACCACGTATGTATTTATGTGCTTCCAAAATTATTAGTGACATTTATTAAGAAAGACCTATTACACTGAAGCGTAAAGCTTAATTGAAGGGCTACTGAGATGGTACTCTATCTTAGACATCTCATGAATGGTTCTGATTATCATCCTCTGGGTTTACTGGAAGCAGCGTGAGATATCACTGTCCCAGGGATCCATCTACCAGTGCTTAGCACCTTGCAGCAAAGTTAAACACCCACTGGATCCCCAGATTTGGGCCAGGATAATTAAAGGATGTCATGTGCTACAGGCCTTCCACACTTGTCAATACTAATACTGGTTTATTTATACATTAAATAAATCTCTTTTTATGGCTCAGCTGTAAGTGGGGAAGTGGAAAATTTTGGTGAAATAACTGTTTTATGCTTGCTTACTTAAGTGGAGATTGATCATAAAGATCAAGTCTTCCTTTCTTAATAATCACTTGGATGGAGCTTTGCTAAGGATAAGTAATACTGCGAAGGAATATTGCCTCAGACACTACAAAACTAAGTGGGTAGAGGAATATGGTTAGCAGAAAGTAGAGCAAATGCATGGCATAGGAGTGTGGCTGCTATTACTGCCCTTGTCTATATCATGGCATCACCCAGGCACCCTATCACAAACAAGAAGACACACTGAGCCTATGGAAAAAAAAGAGCTGAAGTTTTTCATCCAAAACCCCTACATACAGTTTTTGCAAATTCTAATGCTATATCAATTTGAAATTAATAAATGAAAACACTTAGTGCTACAGATGTTAAAAATACTATTGGGCCTGGACATTCCAGAAACAAGGCATATTCAGAAGGAATCGGTTTTCTAAAAACCCAGTTTGTTGTTTGACATTTTTCTTTGGGAGCTGCTGTCTTCACACTTTTAGAGATCGTGCTGTTTATCCAACCTGATACTTATTTTTCCTCTTTATTCTTTCCCATTTGCCCCATACCATACAGAATTATTCCTTGCTTTCATGTATTAAGTCTACAAAGACAAGAAGACTATACTGATGACCTTGCAAAAATAAGGGCTCTCCTTTTCCATGTAAGAAATGTGTTCTTGTCATGGTTTCGTCTAGGATAGAGTTGACTTCCTTACTTGCAGCTGGTGTGGTGTTACGTGTTGGATTTGAGAGATAGTGTTGGCAGCACAGTAATGTTTTCAGTTGTTGCTAAGCAAACAAGGCCTTTTCTGCTTCTCACACCACCCCACCAGTGAGTAGGGTGGACAAGAAGTTGTGAGGGGACACAGCTGGGACAGCTGACCCCAGCTCACTTAAGGGATATAACGTTATGCTCAGTATATAAAGATAGGGGAAGAACAAGGAAAGGGGAGACATTCAGAGTGATGGCATTTGTATTCCCAAGAAACCATTCCATGTGATTGAGCCCCGCTTTCCTGGAGGTGGCTGTACACCTGCCTGCCTGTGGGAAAGTGAATGAATTCCTTGTTTTCCTTTGCTTGTGGGTGAGGCTTTAGCTCTAGCTATTAAACCGTCTTTATTTCAACCCACAAGTTTTTTCTCCCTTTTACTCTTCTGATTCTCTTCCCCATTTCAGCTGGGAGAGTAAGCAAGCAGCTGCATGGTCTTAGCTGTCGACTGGAGTTAAACCACAACAGTTCTGATACTGATTAAGTGATGAAGACCAGTATCTTTCCTCTAACTAACATCAGCTTTCCCCCATGTACCCAGCTAGACTAAATTTAAGAATTTAGCTGTCATTTTAAGGTTTAACTTTAAGCATGAACAAACATATTCCAACAGTGTCTGTATATAGCTCTCAAGGTATGTTTACATTAGCATTTTTATTTGGATCAAAAGCCCTTTTTCTAAGTGAAAGTCTCACCAAGCTTTGGTGTCATTTCTGAGCAGTCCTGCAGAATACAAACTAGACTCCTTTCCAATGACACTAAACTAAAACGTGCCCTCATACCACTCCATAACATTCAGCTCATCGGACAAAACTAAGTCCAGCCTGAAGCCCCCCTGTCCCATATGAACACTGGTGACATAAGGTCCTCGCATAATAGTTTTTGCTCGATGATCTACTCCTCTTTACACACCATGTTGATGCAAACATAGCCAAGAGAACTCTGGTGTAGAGTTACCATACTCTTAAAAAGAAAACTTGTATGCTAAAGACTTTCTGAGGTACCAATGTGAACCATTAACTAAGAGCAGTAGGAGTAGATTACAAGAACTTCAAATACTATGAGAATTATCCACAGTTATTTTAAAAACCTTTAAAAAAAAGGTGTATTCAGGGCCATGGAGTGCACATGTTAAATGTGCAAATGCTTCATATTCTGCGTCACCTTATAAGTATTTAACTCCTACATAGGTACAGTTCTGCTGAAGAAAACAGTCGCAGGCTGAAAAAACAGTTGAGAGAACACTCACTCATCTCTAGTATATGCTCTCAAGTTCTCGCATCTCTAAATATACGCTAATTGCAGCAGCAGGTTTCAGTCACGGTCTTACCCAGATGCTAGCAGGTCACTGACAGGGTTCCAGGCACAGATGAACACCTCTGATTCATGGCCCCGAAGGACTGTTGCTTTGTTAGGAGGAATTTCAACATCCCCATCAATTTCCATTGGCTTTGAATGATTATCTGTAAGGAGATAGAACAGAATAAGTAGTTCACAAGATGCTGTTAAGTCTTGCTTAAAGAGTTGGATAGCCATGACTTAAAGCTTACAGTAATGTATACACTATAAATAATATTCTGTGTTGTGTCACTGACCATATTACTGTTTTCTTCCCTGTAATGGTTCAAAGTTATGGTATTTCCTCAAGACGCAGAGTTTTCCAAAATATTTTGTATAAATGCATGTCACTTTTATTAAAAAAAAAATAGTTAGGATTTATTTTAGTATAGGGTTTTTTTGAAGCTTGCTTCATTAAAAAATGATTTACAGATTTATTTAACAGGTTGCCACATTTGAGAAAAGCTTTATGCTTTTACAGCATATACCTTTTCTTACACAGTGCCTTGTAAGTAATATGTGTACTACTCACAGATGAAGGATATACTGAATAAGGGCCTTGTTGCCTGAACATGGCAGCGAAACAATGAGATCACCTTCTCAAGGATACCATAATATATGCAAAGGTACGAACTGAGGCATGGTATACTTAGCCTGCATGCTGTAATTCCGGGGTTTTTTAGACTAAGTAACCTTGCTTTTATAAAGCTGTTTTCTTAAGGCAAAAAAGTTAATTTAAAATGATGAATTTCTTTTAGTGGCAGCAATTCATTCCAATTTGCATCATGAAGAACGTTTTCACGCCAGGTTTTCACTGCTTCAGTATAAATCTTCCTCGTGCAGCTCAAACTACACTTCCTGGCAGCAGCACAAGATTATTATCCTCTGCAAGCATGGCACCAGTCAAGGGCAGGTAACGCACTGAAACACCAGACAGCAGATGCTGCACACAGAAGCGTGGCCCATTCTGCAGAAAGTGCATCCAACAGCGGAGCACTGGCAGGCTGGGGAAAAGCCAGCCTCATGTCATCTAATCAATGCCTTGGCCAGCTGATCTGCTCTGATTGATCAAAATCCAAGTTCTCATTTTGGGTTAAGTCTTTCAGTTAGTCATTCTTTGATCACATATGGAGATCCATAGGTTTGCAAGTGGAATAATTATGCTTCTTTATTGCCACATGTTTATGGCATTTAAAACCAGCCATCTGTCCTTAACACTCAAGCTCTGCTGAGCTATTGCCCACCGACTGGCAAAACAGACTATGACGTTACACAACTGCCATTGGAAGGATGATCTCCAGATTTCCACCCTTAACTGGGTTTTCAAATACCCCATTTTGCTTGCCTAACTATGCTGAGTCACACAAGTAGCACTTGTCGTTGTATATTTGGTTAGATGCTTTATTAACTATGTCTGTGCCATATCTATGCCATAGATAAAATGGAATGGAATTCACAAGTAATCCAAAGAGTTGCATAGCACTGAATAACAGAATTAGAAAACAACTAACAGTAGTTTCACAGTTCACATTTCAAATTCAAAATATCTCCATTTTTAACTGCATGACTTGTTGCATGAAACTAAGCACATTACAAATGCCTATTTGTAAAACCTACACCTATGCTGAGTCCCTATGTTGAGCGTTTTCCTTGATAGTTCCCTAGCTGTATAGCTACTAAAATTAACACTGTCAAGATATATTAGTACTCAAGATCTAACCTGACTAGTTGCTAGCTAGCTGGCAACTTTGGTATGATATTCTGAGCAATGAGGGCAAAGAAGAGCAAAGTACTATTAAAACTCACCAGAAAATACGAGTCTGGAGCTCGAAACCCTCTATTTCTCAGCACAGCACAGAATCACCAGGTTTAAAGCATATTTTTTATGAGAAAAAAACCCCAGCATGGTAATTGATCTGTGTCCTGTACATGGTGTGAATTGAGCGCTGGGGGTAAATCAAGAAGTAAGATCTTTCAAGTGTTTGAATTTGAAAAATTTAAATGAGACACTATTGTTATCACATACAGTCCTGTAGCCTGCCTGGCTCTGATGGCAGAGCAGCTTTTCAGTCTCAACAAAACCAAACGACAGCTTTGGAGCAGCATTGCTCCAAGGTCCCAGAGTCATGAGATGCTATCAGGGTAAGGCCATCTGACACTTAAAAATATTTTGTGTTTGTACATGGTCAGGTGGAGGAACTTAGATACACACTTCTAATGTTATTAACTGCTGTGAAAAAAACCCAAAGTAGTCATGCTGTGAAATAGAAACCTCGACCAGCTGATACCTGGATGAAGTACATGCACAATTGACTGGCCTCAGGGAGCAATGAAAATACCTCCAGGATTATTTCCTATCGCCTTCCAGTAATGATTTTGACACTACAGCTTCGATGGTTCAGGAGAAAAGGGAGGGAAATATGAGGATTCTTTCAGAAATTGTTTGCAATTGTTCATATTCTATGTGTTTCTTCCTGTTTTGATCAGTAGTCAGGAACATTGGCATTTACAATTTTACTGCTAAGCACAAAACTTGAAATGCCTCATTGAACAAACAGAACAGTTCATGCTTCTGTGAAACTGCTTCAGGCTCTTCTCAGATTCAGATAGACGCTAGCAATATAAACCAGATATGATTACGATAGCTACAAAAAACTGCAGAAACCCCTGAGCAAAAGACGACACCTCATAAAAGTTCTGAGTTCCCCACATAGCATGAGCTCTCGTGAGACCTGGTCTCATCTGAAAGTTTGGCTTTCTTATGGATGTAGCTACAATGCATGTGTGGGGAACGAGGATAAGTAGATGCATAAAATGCAGGAACCATGAAGAATAGGCTTCTATTTTAATAAAGTATCTTCAGAGAAGAAAGCTCTCAGTTAATAGGTCATTTGCACAAAGAACACCTCTAAGGGGATCTCTGAAAGAGAGAACAGTTCTACCAAATGCAACCGACCCTCATAGATGAATAATTAAAATATTCAGGTCATGTAGTAGAGGACTCTGCTCAAATGTTTAACACAATCCATTTTCTAAAGGCTAGAGGATCTTGGTTAAGTCTATGCCACATTCTTCCAGTTTTTTTCCTCAGATGTATTAAAAATTAAAAATAACTGGAAATTTAAAGTCATACTCCCCCAAATTATTATGATTAATCTTTTTTCAAAATATATAATTCTAGCATACCAGTGGGTAATATTAACTCTCTATTTCCTCCAAATTAAAAAAAAGACACATTTTTAATATCTTACCTAACCCTGTTTTTTCTCAGGAAATGTGTTTTTTCACTTAAATCTTTGACAGGTCTTTCATTGAAGTTGTTCTTTACAGCTGTAGTTATAATAAAGGAACTGGGCTCAGCCTTTTTTCCAAAGCTTTATTTTTCTTAAACCTAAGCCAATCCTTGCAAATATAATGAAACAAAAGACACTAAAAATATTTGAGTTGGAAAACAATCCAAAGTTTGGCTCCACTTCGACATGCCAAATTTTTTTTTTTTTTTACTAATTTTTAAAGCTGAAAACATTACTCAGGAAGCAGTATTAGAAGGCAGAAATTTTATTTACTTAGTATTTGAATCTGCCCTCAAACTGCTGTTATTGTTAGATGTTTTTTTGTCCCTCCCTTTCTTAAATCAAATCACCCTATCATATTATATTAACAGTAACTTATACAAAAATATATCACATTATATTAAATATATTAACACTTTTTGGGAAGATTTACAGTGTCATGGAGAACTCCACGTCAGACTAAATTCAAACTAGATAATATCCCAAAGGTATCTCTTTTACCCGCTCCTCCCATCCTGCCTTTTTATCACAGTCTGATACATGAGTGACTTCCAGGTTATGACTAAGGGCTAGCACATTAGTCAAACCCATCCCTACATATGCCAGTTCCGTGCAATCCAACCAAAGCAAAAATAAAGGTTTGGGAAGTTTCTCACACCTTTTTTATCAGCAGTTTTCTCTACCCAGAAGGTCTTGCAGCCTTGCACATCTTATGTCCTATCCATCCTAAACCTTTTGTACTCACCAAAAGGATCTGATGTCCTATCCTAAACTTTTGTCCCATCATACCCTAAACCTTTTGTTGTAATCTAAGCTCTTGCCAGGTCTTTCATCTTAGTCTATCCCAGACTAAACAGACTCTGAACACAATGATAAGGGAAAAGGTCAGACTGGATATACAGTTTGCCCTGCATAAGCAATGAAAAGAAAGGGTATGACCCTTCTGTTATTTCATTAATGTAGCTAATCACTTGTTGAATCACAGTTGGCTGTTCCTCGATTTCTCAGCAGCTTCTCTCCAAAGCCTCTTTCTCCTTAAACTGCAGGCCTCTCCTCTTCACCCAGGATGACCAACTGCACAACAGCAGCTGCCAACAACACATGCCAGCTGGCCAGCTACTCCTCAAGGACTTTCTGTTTTCCCATTGCCACTGCACAGTTAACTGGTCTGCCTGGTAGGCTGATTACCCCACTAACGCTTTGAAATTTGCTATCTGGTAGAGTGTCTCATCAGTTGATCCATATCCTACCTCTGTGCAATTTTACTAGACAAATCAGTGTCATGTTCTTGCCGATTACTCCAGACAGAGCTACTGAATGACATTAAGTCATACAGGACTTTTCCTCCTCAACATTCCAAGCAAGGTCTGCAACAATTCGTGAAAATCCTTCTATTAAGAAAAGCTGTGAGAATTACTGTTTCTTAATAATAAAATGGTAGATATGAGAAATCAAGGCTTAGAGTGTGGTCATACATGTGAAGGATCAACAAACAAAATGTCATAACTTGATATATTTAGAAGTGCTTTCATTTCTGTTTGCACCCCTTCATGTATGAAATAAGTTCAATTTCAAAACAAAGGGTCAATGGGAAGAAAAACATAAGCAATCCGTAGTCTAAAAACAGATGAATATTTTCAATTTTTTCAGAACTTTTTTACAATTGCTTTTCTCATGAAAAATGTTACTTAAATCATTGCAATTTTACTGGGGGAAACTATCCTGTCTAACTGGAATTCTTTGAAGAAAAACCTGGTTTGAAAGCATTTTTCTCACTGACCCACAGAGAAATCTGTTGAGATCAAAGAGAAGATGGAGACTGATAAAGGTGTCTACACTGCAGAACAAATAAAATTAGTCACATGACTACAGCCCTGAAATGCTGCTTGTCTCAAACAAAGAGCTGTTTGGGCTTCCACAAAACCTGCCATGCATGTTCCTCTAGAATTTCCTCAGGAGGCAATCAGGCATTAAGGTCTCATTTCAGAATTTAGCCGGTGCCCTGATATGGCTTGCACACAGAAACCAGAAACATTAATCATATCTGCCCTGCAACGTTAGCACCGTTGTCAAGATCTAGTTACACAAGCAGGTATGTCCCCTCCTTGTTTTGTATGTCTGACTTTAGATGTCCAAGATACGAGTGCAGCCTCGCGCCGTCACAAATAAGCAAAGGTGATTTCAGAGCTTTTGTGAACTGACTATTCCCTAAGGACTAAGGAAATCTCGGGAAGGTAGAACTTCACTTAGGTATCTGCAGTGGGCTCAACGACTAGGCATGTGCTGTTAAATAAAAAGGCAAGGAATTCTTTCCTCTGTGCCTTCCAGACAGATCAGCTGCATCCAAGATGTCCGCTGGGAATTGTCCTTGGCACTTGTGACATTGTACCCTGTGCTTGGCCATACTGTACAAGAATGGATTGCTGGTATAGGCCGAACTGTGCCAAGGACTGTGCCAGGGCTATGGATGACCATGGGATAGTTAGCACTCAACGCTGTGCTCTGGTCATGCTTCATTTACACAGACACAGCTTGTAGGTCCCAGCCTCTTAGGTTCCCACAGCTTGTAGGTTCCCAGGGTCGATCTCCCTCATAGCCTGGCCAAAATGACCAACTGTGGCTACAGCTTGTCCCAGCTTTTATCAACTATCTAAAAGCACCCACAGAACTGATAATATTAATGAAGTCTGGGTAGTCTGCTCCAAGGAGAGAGCGTACAGCTCCACTTCTTGATAGTTTCTTCAACTTGCAATTCTGAAGCTCTTGGATTCTGAGACAACAGTAATACCAGTAAAACACAGCACTGTGACGCAAAACATAATTTTCACTCTTTTCTAGAAATACCTCGCCCTCCTGAAATGATTCCCCTGAGTTCTACCTCTTTGCAGATACCAAGTACAAGAATATTACTGAAACTCAAAGTGCCCTGTAGTAGCAAGCAGCTGCAAGGCTTGGCTTACTTATTGCATGTGCCCCATTCTCCTCTCCATTCACAGTGGCTTCTCCGTTCTTTGGTGTGTTCTGCTGGGAAACAGCAGTCGTCGTTGCTCCCGCTGTTGCTGCCGTTGCTGCCGCTGCTGCCGCTGCACTGGCTTGTTGCTGAGCTAGTTTCTCTCTGAATGCTTGCTGCCGGGTCTGTACAACATCAGGCATCACCGCGTCTATCAGAGACAGTGATTCTATTGGCCTGCCGTCAAATACTGTACCATCCTGCAGGGAAAAGGATATTCACCATTGAGGTTGGCAAAGAGGAAATGATACCAGGAAACAAAACTAGGTTGTGTGAAGATACCATACTTTGACTTAACCAACAGTGCCACATCAGTACAGACTGTCTCCCTCTCAGAGCCATGATGGTGGTACTCACGTTCTGTTCAGTGATTAAGTCATTTATTGGAATTTTATAGAAAATTCAGGCATATGAACTTTTTACAGATGCAAAAAAAATATTCTGTGGGGAAAAAAAAAAAAAAAGTCTTACTGCTCATAGAGTTTCTCTTTGTTTTGGATTTGGAAAAAAAGAGTCATGGCTAAAGCCACAACAAAACCAAACAGACTTTGGTTGAATTGTTTGTCTTCCTGCACTTGCAGAGACGTAGGAATGAAAGCAGCTAATGAATAATAAACCTCAGCCAAAACAAGATGTATGTACAAATTCAGTGATTTCTTATACGGTGTACTTCAGCCCAGCATCACCAGCTCTAGTTGATTATACAGGACTGCTTTACCATTTTATTTCCTTTATTCCGCTAGTTTTATTCCTAATAGTTATGACTTCCATTAATTAGGCTTCAAGTTTAAAAAACAATTGAGTTCAACTTTAAGGACTGTTTTTTAAGACTTAATACAGACTCAAGTCAACAATTGCCTCATCTAATTAGCTTTCCTTCACCTTTACTTTCCCATTATCTTCAATGTAGGAAAAAGGCTTTAGTAGCCTCTGGAAAGTGCCATTTTACTGACCTTTTGCAAATTTCCTTTAATTTTTTGAAACAATCAAGACCCAACAATGAAGGATTTGTGTTTGAGGACTAAGACTATGATATGGATAGATGAAGTAGCTGGGAAACAATATCATTTTCAATAGATAACAAAGCTAATAAAGAAAAACAGTTGCTTGGCTGACTAGTGTGCTTCTGTCGGACTATTCATTGAATTACTGCTTACAGTTACAATATTAAGATAATACATATTTGTTTCCGCATGGGGAAGAAAAAGGAGGAAAGAGTCATTAGAGAAGAAAAATATAAGCGCTCTTTCTCCTCAACATTTTTTATGTAAATGTTTTTACCGACATTTATTTGAATTCTGGCTCAAGTCCTTGCTACACAATGAAAAAAGTGCTTGCCAATGGATTTTGGCATCTCACGATTTTAACTTTAAAACTGCTCATTGGACTACTTCCATGACTGCCTTTTCACAGATCACAAACAATATTTTAATTTTATACACATTAGTTTATAGACTCACCGATTACTTGCTGCTCTTAAGTCATACGGACACGTGTGTATATAGCCATTATTGGCAGTCAGCCATCAGAACGGCCTTTGCTTTGATGTAATGTAGTTCTAAGTATGTATTTGAACAGAATCAAACCATGACGAGAGCAACCTAAATCATAATGGTGGCAATACACATATTTTCGGATTATTCTCTCAACTGAGGCCAATTCTGAAGCTGGATGCACAGGAGCAGACCCCTACAGCTGTCATACGACCTGAACCAATAGGTATTGTCCATGGCTGGAAGATTCTGTGTAGACTCAATTTCAGGCACAGGGCAAAATGTTAAGTAGTAGCAAATTGGGAGAGATTCCTAACACTGGTTTGTTATTACAACTGCATCAAAGTGCAGCTTGGCATAAAAGTCAAATGTCACTGCCCCAATTAAAAAATGACACACACAACTCTTGAACATGGTATCGAGTCATAAAATGGAAACCACACAGCATGTTACTGATAAAACCAAATGAATTTCCAAAGTACACACTGGAAACACAATCTTTTATCTATTCTATATTCCTTTGTTCTTACCCATGCTGTTCACATGCTACAGTCAGCTATAGAGGAAAAAGCAATAGCTTTTTATGCATTAATATTTATTACAGACCTCTGTCAATTATGAATATCTATGGTAAATATTTTGTAATGCAGCACTTGCTTATCTGTCATGCTTCACTCCCTCTTGAAGCATCATGCCTTTAAGGCTGGCAGGGCAAAAAATGCTGGCTTTTCCCACATCCCCTCTTTGTTTTCCCTGGCAGTTCAAGGAGAACAGAGGCACTTTTGTGGCTGCTCATGCAACCCCCACAGACAACCTGTGCCCTGGCCAGGGTCACAATTTACACACAACTATTTCACCGTGTCCAGGAGAGGAGGATGCCTGGTCTTATGTGATCTGAGGCAAAGTCACTGAAATCAGAGAGAATCTCTCCAATGACCTCCATGGATTTTTGATCAGGCTTCTCAAGGCTTGCAAGCAGTGCTGCCTGCTAGCAGGTGTCAGGGAGTGAAGTTTTAACCCACACTGCATGCTTTTCCTGCCAAATTCTGCTTGTGACCTTGAAAATGCAAGACTGTAAACACAGCCACATTTTCTTGACTGCTGCAAGAATCTGTGCACCCTGGATTTGTTGACTGGGGTAGCAGAAACACCATAAAATCTGTTTAAACAGCGCAGAGAAGGCATCGATGCCACAGCTAAAACCTGAAATACTTCTCTACCCCAGAGCTTTTCAGCTCTCTGCTGGGGGTGGGGCAAAGTATGGGGAACAAAATCTAAACCAGATCCAGAGAAATTTGATGACTTGCATCTCCGTCTGGGCTGTTGAGACGTATCGCTTTGCAAGCCCTGGTGTGCTGGTGAGCGGTGGCGGGGATGGTGGCCGGGGGTACTTACTTCGTTGATGCTGATCTCAGCCTCCACATACTGGAGCCCCTTCTGGAGGATGGAGATGAGGGCGGCAGGTGGCACTAGTGTTCCGTTGATGTTGGACTGGCTGATGTGGCTCTCGATACCGAAGGTGAAGGCCGAGTGGGAGAAACCTGAGAGCAGGAAAAGGAAGCCATGACATGAAATCTAAATGCACCAGCCAGATACACCTTCACGGTCTAAAAATAATACTGCTCTGAGATCTGTGAGATGCTGCCGTGTAAGCAGAAGGACAGGGGCTGGCTGCACGGAGCCAGGGAGGTTAACCAGTGCCATTCTGACCACCTTACCACCGTCCGTCTGTCCCCTGCCCCCGCACATATACGGGAAGCCATATAGAAATGCACACAGAGAAAAATAATCAGACAACTGTACTACCTCAAAAGAGAACCAAACACATAAAAAAATATGACCTGCCACACGGACAAGTCTAGCTAAAAAGAAGGTGCCTCAAATCTTTGTTTCCCCTGGTGCATTTAGTGTGGGTGTTTTCCAAAGACAAGGACTTAAATCCCTAGAAGTGATCAAGTTGTATAAAATCAAGCCATAGACGCAGCTGACACAGGGGAGCCATTCCCTTATACCAGGGAGGAGATTTCAAAGCCTCTGCTCATTTATTGCTGAGTGCAGAACATTGCCATTAAAACGTGAAACAACAGAAAAGCTGTTCCCAAAAGCCTATTTTCTGAAAGCGAACAGTAGTAGCAAGATTAATTAATTGAGATCTGCCAAACAGCAGATGACAAGCCAGTGTGGCGGCCTATCCTTTAACCAAAGGCTTTCGCTGCCCCGTCTCATTTTTGTCATTGTCCTAGAAATACAGGGTAATGAAGGTGACGGCACTGAAAAGGAAAGAATTTTGCTGGATGCATTTTAAAGAAAGAGCTGTGTCTGAACTGCTAGCTGAAGCTGCTTAAAACTGTTGCTGGCTATGAAGGCGAGCGCTGCAGAGTGACTGTACGTAGGGGCAGATGCGGGAGGGGGAAGGGAGAACAGGATGTAGATATAACTGTAGGAACCCATTTATCACCACACTGTCTCCAGAGCATTAATCTAACATTAAAAGCCTTGGGGAAACCACCCATGCACTGTCTCAAACAGGAAGAGCTCTCGCAGTCTCCACCAACTAGACAAGAAAGAAGGAAAAAAAAAAAA
Source organism: Pedionomus torquatus (assembly GCA_013398155.1). Lineage (NCBI taxonomy): Eukaryota > Metazoa > Chordata > Aves > Charadriiformes > Pedionomidae > Pedionomus > Pedionomus torquatus. Next base: position 152,344 of record VZRU01014103.1, on the reverse strand, counting down.
AAAGAAGAAAAAGAAAGCAGCTCTCAAATGAAAATACTTCCGTTAAATATAGCTGTGCTTCTTCCCCTTGTCAACAGTAGTTTCATTTATAGTTTTGTCCGTTAAGGGATTTCCCCCATATCACTGCAATGTCCAATTGTGTGTGGGCTGGAGGAAGGGATTTTGGGCTCACTCCACAATAATGCTTTCTCCCTCTTAAATTGTTTTCAAGATCCTTTTTGTAGCTAGCGCAATTATGATCATAGATAGATAGCAAAAACAAGCTGAAAAGCAGAATGCCTCCCACATTTGAAACCAAGGTATGTATTTCTCTGTGATTGTCTCCCCCTACACATTTTATTTTGCCACTGTTTTTCTCCTCTTCCTGGTGACAGCCTCTATCCTCTCCTCTCCTGACCCTACCTTCTCTTCATGGCACTAACCCAGTTTTGGGGGATGATTGGGACACTTTGGATACTTTTTAGGAAGTGGCAGGTCCACCTATGAGCAGAATTATGTAGGATTAGAAGGCATAAAAATAAAGCCTGGCAAAAACCACCTGAAAAACTGCAGTATCATTTATCTAATCCCTGAGTTAAATTCTTACCCTGTATTGCTCTTTATGCCCTTGTCTAGTTTATGAGCTGCTGGACCTCCTGCTGCATCCAAAATAGACTGTTAAAATCTGCAAGGTGGTGTTTTTCCCTTGTTATTAGTTTTGTGGGACACCTAAGCACATTACAGGGCACCACAATGAGAAAATAATTAAGCACTGAGCATACACAGCCTGTGTCTGAGAGAGCTAGGGCTTGATCACCGACACTGAAATCTCTACATATACATATAAATACATGGCACACAACTAACCAGAATTAGAGTCAGATCCCACTCAATTTATATTTATACACATTTAAATTAATTGACAACAACAACAATAACAAAACCTTCTTGAAAAGGAATGGATTTTAAAACGCATGATGGATAAATCAGCAAATCTACTTAAGAATGGAGACAAATGAGATAATTAAGCTGTTGTCCAGAAGCACCGAACTTGAGTGCTAGAAAAGCCAGCAGCTAGTTTGTGAGTCAGCAGCTCAGAAAACTGTAACGTGGTCTCTGATTCAATCAAAGGGTGGATCGCATAAAAATGGTGACCAACAAACATCAACAGAAAATGTAAAAAAGTGGAAAATAATTAGTGTAGGCCTACAGTAGGCTTAATTTCAACTAAGACTTTGTACCTCTCATTATTGCATTTGGTATCTTGCAGAGTTTTCAGTTCACTGCTGGCAGACATCAAGCCCCATCTTTGCCAGAAGACACATGACTGTGGCACACAGCTCACTGCTTTGTCCAGTACAGAGCTGCCACATCCCCAGAGAGCAACACATTTCACCTGGCTGCACATGAGAGAAGTAACTTCTCAGCACAAAACCCAATTGTGTTACGGCAATGAATCTTGTTATTTTACTGATGCTTAGAAACTATCACCTAGACACCTAATACACGAGGACTCAAAAAACTCCTGGCTACACTGTCACTGAAGAGCAACGTTGTTTACAAGTCTCCAAACTTTCCTAAAATCTTATCTGATAAGATCCAAATACTGAAAATCAATGAAGCAACACTGCATAAGCAGGTGCTGCTGGACATTTTGTTCCTCACCCCTCTTGGAAAAATTCTCCCATATAGCTGTAATTAAAAGAAAAACAAACACAACAGAAACAACTCAACCAGACCACCAACTGATAGCTAATTACCTCCTCATTTCTTGTACTACTGTAGCATTTATTTAAGACTATACAAAAGTAGACTGGTTTTAGAAGTAAAACGCTCAGTTAACAGAATCCTGAATGAAGCTGTACCCATGTCAGGTTTCTGCTAACACTGAAAAATCACTTGAGCTTTGCTTTTATAGTTACCAGATGTCATCAGTTCTCTTTGGGGCTCTGTGGGTGAGTACACTGAATTATATAGCAATGTTGCAGCTCTACAGTTCAGTCTTACAAAAAGGTGACTTCCACTAAACAAAGGCAAGTTTTTTAAATGTTAGCTTGTGTTACAAGTGTTAACTTGGACATCCTTCTGCAGTTCATGAAATCACAGTGGGGAACGCAAAGCTAAGACATGAGCACCCCGTCCCCTCCTCCAGGGCCTCTGTGCAGGCTGCCAACCCAGTTGGGGAGCGAGAGTGGGGACAGAAGGTGCTCTGCAAGTGGGGATCTGAAGAAAGGATGCCATAGGGAAGACATGGAATTACAGTAGACCCAAACTCAAAATGCTGTAATAGCAGTGAAATGAATGAAAGCTGCAAATCTGTTTCCGTATGCATATTTCTCATAAACTGTCATTTTGGTGACTGTACTAATCACCCCATAAAACAACAGTTTCTATTCAAATAGCACCAATAAATGAAATGTTAATGCAGTAAACCCTTCAAGGACGCATGCAATGAGACTATGAGCTTTTAAGGTTAAAGATACATACGCAAAGGGCAGAAGGGAAGAGAGCACGGCCACGCACTGAACCGGTTTTGTATCAGTGAAGCAGATAGTCAGTTGTGCTGTGACATGACCAGTGCCCTACAAGGCACCTTTTGGCAGACTTAAGAGACTTAAGGCTTCCAGGCCTTTTCTACCTCAAAGAAGATGGGAAAACATAAACCATCAAACTATGTGCAATCTGTAAGTACATCATCATATATGAACAAAAGCATCCAAATGAACAGTGCAGAACTTGGTATGATCACCTTAATGACAGGTGACTTATTCACTATGAAATAGTAGTCTTGAAAGACTTTACAGAGCATAAAAGCACAAAGTAGATAATGAATCCAGAAAAAAAATTATTTAAATGACACACCTCCCCCCCCTCCCCCCAAAAAATGTTATGCTAGTGCTTTTGACTTGAAAATAGAGTGAATTTCCTTACTGAGAGATTCCTGCACTTTTCTGTATTGACAGTGGTAAAAGGTCTTGGTTCTGTGCTGTATCTTTTCCCACACCGAGGTGTCTCTATATACTCTCAGTGGTACATACACAGCCATTTGGGAATTCTTGCCCTAGGCAATGCCAAAAAATGCATATGTAGGGCCATGTTTTGCAAAATTTCACTGATAGATTTTGCTGTAACTGCAAAAATGGAGATGATCGAGATTTTTTTCCCCTGGATGCTCTTTTTTCAGTTAAAGCTGGCCTCCCCTTAAAACAAGATTTGTCATTGATCTTAAAATGACTAAGTTTTATTTAATGAACACAATGCTGCTCTTTGTGTGTTTGTCTGATCCGCAGGCTACATCATTTCTATTGTTTATAATATGCCTTTCAAATGTAGGTGTAGGAAAGGGCACTGGGCAGCCACGAAACCTGGGCAATGCCTTGTGTGCTCCTGAGATGCATCTTACCTATTCTGGGAGTAAAGGATTCTTCCTTTGAGGCACACAACCCGACTGTTGCCGAGTATTCCCCGTGCTAGCTCATCTGGCAATCACAGCTTCTGCTAACTGACATTCACTAAGCGCTCCTTTCATTTTCCGATCCCTTTAGCACTGTAAAAAGCAGCCTTGTTTAAACTGCAATCTTAAATTGTAACAGCTAGAGCACCTACTGCTGCATTTGTACAGGTGGAGGGAATGACAAAGAGGGGTCTGTGAAAGCAACAACTTCTGAAGTGCTTCAGCCTTCACTGGTTATATGCAGGAGTTACCTCAGGGATACCCTGATTAGCAACAGTTAACTAATCTATTGAACACCGTGCAAGTTTTCTGTTTGTGAACTGGACTTGGTTTTCTTGGTTAAATTTAACTGGCATACTGTTCAAATAATTTTTGAAAAAACAGATGTCTCTAAGTTATTTGCAAATTATCCAGTTTAATTATTCATACTACGTGGTTCTTCACCAAAACATTTGTTATTGTAGAATTAAACACAGAATAAAGCATTATGAACATCAAATTGCATTTCACACACACCTCAGGCCTCTTTATGACAAACAACCTCTATCTCAATGCTGAGTACAAGTAACAACACATCCGTATAAATCTTTATGTAACTAATGCCCAGTGCGGCCCTCTGTCCTGGGAAACATTGAGATTATATATGGAGGTCTGTGTCACTTCCTTTAATAAATTTTCCTATTTCTTTAACTCAGACAGTCAAGATTGAGTTTTTCTAATCCAGGGATTTTAGGTTCAATTTCCAAAAATCAGTAAATTAGTGATGCTATTACTTCAAAGAAAAGAGAGAGAGAAAAAAATAATAACAAGGAGACACAAACTATCTGATAATCCCTTCACCTTTCTGTAACAATTTAACCATCTCTGGGTGAAAATAATCACCATTTCTCATTTCTCTGATTTCTCCTGCGCTGTGTTGCCTTTCTTTTTTGGAAATTCCCAATACCAGCTCCTTCAATCCTCATCTCTGAAGTAACACACTGTTCTCTTCAAAAGTATTTGGCAGGTATAGGATAGAAAAATGAGCAAGGTTTTAGAATCTATTAAAACTTCTGGCTCAGTAGAAGCAACCTGCAACTGCCATAATGGGATCCACTCACAATTTCAAGCTTTCTGGCTCCACGAGTGCCTGTTTTCTTAAGGTAGTCTTGTACCCGGCACTATTGCCGAGACTTCGACCGATGTAAAATTCACGCATGAATGGAAGGCACATAAGAGCTGGCTACAGGTGTACAGGCTGCAGGGACAAAAAGATGGTTGGGAGGGGGTAAAGGAAAGTCACCTTTATGACTATAAAGGAGTATGTGGGCAAAAATTCGAGGAGATTTGGACACATGAAGTAGAAACATTCCACAGTGTAAGAAGTTCAAAGAAAATCACAAGCAGAAGGAAAAGATGTCCCACACAGCTTTCCCAAGTTACCAAACCCAAGTAAGTCCAAAGCTTCCCGCCCAGCTGCTTGCCAAAGAAACCAGATGCAGCCAGCGGAAAAACATCTTCCCAAGTTTGACGTCTTGGTCTTGGCAGTGCCATCCAAACAGGAAAGCAAGAAGGGAAGAGTGGTGCAATGTGGTGATCTGAAATAAATTAGAGCCCCATCACCGCAGTTTTAAAGGAATTCCAGTAAAGAGCAATGAATTACAACTGTTAACAAAATAATTTCCTCCGAATACTCATGATGTACAAACAGCAAAGTTTACACTGAGTTAAGACTTTTGTAGGTCCAGATTTACCGGTGTAGAGAAGCAATGGACACGTACCACTAATCTGAACGCAATTTCTGTCTGCAAAACCAGAAGTAAACACTGTAATTTAGACCAACCGTATTTTCTTAATCCTGGGCCTAACATGCTAATCTAGTTCCTGAGGTAAATGACATTATTTCTTGCCCACTGCCCAAGAGAATACAATGATGTTCTTCACTGTACTTGACTGCAGCTGCCATTTTAGAATATGTATTCCCCCCTGTGTATGATTCACTCAGTGAGAAGTGATAGATTCCAACTCTTGTTTCTCCTTACATTTCTGTCTAAATCTAATTATGTATCCACAAAAATATGGACATAAAATCCAAGTGTATATATGCAGAGTCTTCACAAAGAGGGCGTCAGTTTCTCTGAAATACATTCATTGCAGTTAGTAAGAGTCTGGTGCCTCAAACCACCGGTAAGATTCTACAAACAGTTAAAAAAATAGGTGGGCAAAAATCCTACACCACATCTTGTTTATTATTCACAGCAGACCGAGATTCTTCTTCTAGCTGAGCTTTTTCTTTCTCAGTAATACATCCTAGACTGCCTCTCTGTTTTGGCAGTGTCTGCTTATTTTTGAAGACTTACCTTTGCAATTACATAAAGGGCTTAACAAGGACACACATTAGCAATTTAAAATAGAGAACTGCAGTTGAAATGTATTTTTAGAAAAATCAGCTGAACAACAGGGCTTGTACATTTGTTTCAAGATTAGGATTGCTGAATGATTAAAATTATTTCCAGAACCCTGGGAAATGTGTCCTGTGTTACAAGCTCTTTCACAGTCCCTGAGAAATATAAAGAAAGGATTCCTGGCTGTAGCTTGTGTCAGCTGCCAAAATTACAGTGTGCCTGGTTACCCGAAGTTTTGCAGAAGTGATTATTCACTAATATTAAATGTTACACCCTTTGTCTTGGATATCTGACCTGGTCACCTTCTGCCAAGAATTTGGAATAAATGTCTGCTACCCAAAATTATTTTATTATGTGCCAAAGAATTTTTTGGCAGGCTTTTTTTTTTTTCTTTTTCATGCAGGAAAATATGTTGGAAAAGATTAATACAACTTGGAAATGATCTTTTGATGAGCAGTACTTGGCACTCACTGTTTAAGCCTTTCTGAGGGCTGCAAATTAACAAAAAGAGAAATACGATACAGACAGAAAACAGAACATGAGTAATGGAAAGAGGAACTTAACAAAAAACCTTTTGAAACTCAGGTCTGAAATAATCCTCTTTTTTACTCTGTGTCAATTAGACTGACAATTGTGAACAAATATCAACACAGATCTAGCAATTTAATGCAAATATGGGCAAGGTTTGAAATAACTTACAAAGACCACAACAAGAAAAAAAACTGTTTTTTTCTTCTAAACTCATGGGATGCTGTTCTCTTTTTGGCCCTGTCTGTGGAACTACACATCCAAAGAGATGTCTGTTGTTTTAAGGATCACAGTCATACATACTTCACAATTTTTTCCCCATAAGCTACGTTCTTCTTTCAGTTCTTATACACATCTCTAAGTAGTGGCAAATAGGACACCACAGCTGACACTCAGTGCATTCAGGAACTTCAACACCAGGATGGTTTCTGCCGATGGTGATTACAAATGGAGTCCAAATAGAGCTATACTGGTTAGATGCAAGGAGGGGTGATTTGTAACTGCCATTGCTGTGCAGGCAGAAAGTCCCCAGCATGCAACTTATTAGCAAAACATTCAAAGCTGCAAGATACAGCTTTTTTCACCATGCCTAGAGAATCATAAGGAAAAGCAGTAAGTTGACAAAAGTGTAGCACTTCACTGGTTTTACTAGCAAAGCCATCTTGACCTGCAGATACCTGCCTTCCACTCAACATCCTCTTTTCTTAATACCCCTATAAAATTGCATTTACACAAGCTTTAAAAAACAGTTCATGAAGTGATCAAAATCAAAATCTGTGCTATGGAATAAATTTGCAAAGGTGTAATTGTTTATGTCTGTGTAGCTTAAAAATCACCACGTTTGCTCGGTGTCTGATATCCAATACTGTACGGCAACTTTCAGGCCAAAGGAAAATTAGAATAGCCAAGTTCAGAAAACCATGAAGAGACCTAAAAGGAAATACCAAGTAAGCAGGGTTTAGCAAATGGCAAAAGAACAAGATACGCAGTGTATTTTTCATTCCTTCACAGGAACGTAGAAAATTCTGCAGAAAGTATTGCTTTTCTTACATGGCATTTATATTGCTGTTGTTATGCAACAGAGGCAAAAGGCACAGAAAAAGAAGTCTTCAGAAGGACTTCTTGAACTTTATGTATGTGTACATAAAGTAGATATCTGGCCACAAACCTCTAAGCCTGTGAATATAAATGTACATAATGTATGTGAATATGAATGTACAAATGTATATCTACATTCTATATATATCTATATATATCATGTATATCTACTTGGGGGTGTCCCTGTGACTGCGGGGAGGTCTGACTAGATGACCTTTGGAGGTCCCTTCTGACCTGGATGATTCTAAGATTCTACAATTCTATAAAAATGGCCCCCATACAGCTTATTATATCGTTTTGAAAATACAAACAGAGCAAAGTATGACAAAGCCAGTTACTTCTGTAGCTGTAAAGATATTTTTTTTGTCTCTGTTGCAGAATTTGGATTTTTGGAAGCTGACCATCAAATACTGCTAGTAGGTATTCACTGCTTTACATAAAAAAAAAATAATGTAGTGCACAATGTGGTTTTGACTTGTTTCACACAGTACAGAGGTGCTGTTGGCTCAGAAACCAATTTTCTTATGTTTAAAGGAAGTTGGGAAAAGTATTTACCTTTAACCTATCAGCTTCATCCTTCCCAAGATCTATAGCTTTGATTAGTTTAAAAAAAATGGGTTTGGAACTGCAGCCCGATAAAGTTTGTTGTCTTCTAACGCTAACACAGTATTTGCAAAGAGACTAAATCATTACTAGCAGAGAGAGAAACTGTGGATAATAATAGAGGTCTTATTTGAGAAATAGATTTGTCTTTTCAGCAGTCATCCATCCTCCAACTATGAAGTACATTTTAATTTAAGATCAGTTTCATTGTTTCTGGAATCATACAGTGACTTCCCCCCTAGTTTAAAAGAAATAGAGAAAGTAGGGGAGAGATTAAAGAAAAAAAAAATAGCAGTTTATTAAAATCTCTCATAAAATTTTTCAATAGTACACTCTATCTTTACTACACACATATTATGCTGGGGGGAGTTATATATATTATATTATTTGCAATATTGACAGTTACGGATGGTTTCTCATTATATAGGAATGTTCATTCTGGGGTGACTTTTAGGAAACACTTTTGTTTAAAACAAACCCATTTTTGTCAAATTTCTCAAACACTCTTATCCAAGAATCACTAGAACACATATTCCACTCCTAAAAACAACACTGTGGCTTTTACTTATCTCAAATAATTCATGAAAAGTCACAAATGTTGGTTCTATATTCAACTTCTAGTATATCAGAGATTTGGATCATAAGCTTAAGCCATTTTATTTTGAGTAGGCTGCCTCTATAGCAGATAACACATCATGTAAACAGGGCTGCATGCTCACAAATCAGATCTATGCTAAAACATGAGAATCAAGAGTGGAGTTTGTATTGCTCCAAAGCCTAGCCACTGTACAGCTGAAAAGGTGAAAGAAACCCCATCTTCAGGCTTAACACCAGTTCCTGAATCACCAGTTAGCATCTTGTTCATACTGCATTTAGATATATATATTCACCTATAAAATCACAAATACTTTGAAATAATAATTTTTAAAAAGTTAAATAGTGTCCCAGCACATTTGTAGCAGTTTTTCCCCAAAGAATTTCAATACACTTAACCTCTTACCATCTGCCGTGAGGTACAATACGTAGCATTAACCTCACTTTCAAACAGTAATATTGAAGCACAAAAATTTTAAAGCCAGGTTTAAACACCTAGGTTTTATGTATTTCCTTAAAAAGCATACTGTTTTATTTACTCAGTAGTACTGGATCAGCACACAGTTACACTAGCACAAAAGTACCTGTGCAAATAGATGTTAAGCAAGTACACAAGCATCTTCATAGCAGTATATGCAGCTGACTTTCATCTACAAACTACTCTTACTCTACACCAGAGACAACATGAGGCCCAAGAGACAGTGAAAACACGTATGAAGACACAAATAATGCTCCCACAGATTGTTACTGAAACAACACTAAAATGGGCATTTCATCTTTGGCTGACAGGATGTCATTTCAAGGATGCATTTTTCCCTCAGAAAACGAAAGGTCTCCATCCTTACTAGTAGAGCACAGTACATATGTACATATATATGTAACGTGGCTTCAAGAGCTTTCCAGTGTCTACCGTGTTCAACAGCACCTTTATGTGTATGGACTTGAAAAGATCTTTGAGGCTCTCCAGCTTTCAGCAGGAGACTGAAAGTACTTGAACACCAGCCAGTAATGTGCCCTTGCAGCAAGGAAACACAACAGCATCATGAGCTGTGCAAGAAATGTAACAAGAAATGTTACCAGTAGGTGGATGGAGAGGACCCTTGCCCTCTACTCAGCCCCGGTGAGACATAACGCAAGTACTGCGTCCAGTTCTGGGCTTCCCAGTAAAAGAGAAAGGAGGACATACTGGAGTGAGTCCATGAAGGTAAGCACTGGACTGGAGCATCTGGCATACAAGAAGAGGCTGAAAAAGTTGAGATTGCTCAGCTTGGGGAATAGAATGCTCATGGGGGATCTTATCCATGTGCATAAGTACCTGAGGGGGTGCAAAAAAGATGGAGCCAGGCTCGTCTCAGTGGTGCCCAGTGACAGGATCAGAGAGAATGGGCACAAACTGAAACCCACATGAATTCCACTGAAATAAAGAAACTTCTTTAATGTGATAATGATTAAGTATTGCAACAGGCTGTACAGGAGGTTGTGGACTTCCACCCTCAAAGATATTCAAAACCTAAGTGGACACAGCCCTGAGCAACCTACTGCAGCTGACACTGCTGTGATCTGGGGCATTGGATTAGATAACTTCTAAAGGTCCCTGACAATCTAAACTATTCTCTGGTCCCGTCATCTCCTGAGCTCCAGTCTGAACTCTTCTATGATCCTAACAGGCCAAATTGGAAAAAAAACCCCCATAAAATAAACCACCAAAAGAAAAATCATTATCCACTGACTCTATATTATGCACACCATTATTTTTGCTGTCACATTGGACAAGTGCTTTAATTGACCAAGTGCTTCATTCTTCTAATGAATTATTCTTCAAGGTGTAGGTTTTAGTAATTTAAGCAAAATTAATGCACTGTACATTCCCTTTCTACCTAGCAGCAGCCTTCCTACGCAAAGGAAGCAGTTAGCTTTGAAGCAAATTTAGCTGACCTATATATGCCAATATTTTATGCTATGCTTAATCTGAATTATTTTCAACATGCACTTTTCTCATCTGTGACTTAGAAATGCTGTGCCAATACACAGTTGTTCAAAATTCTCTAAATGCACCTCATATGCAGAAAAAATACAGACTTCAGAGAATAATTATATAGGCTTATGTAAGTAAAGACTGTTGCATAAGGCACAAATTCAAAAGAACAGAATATTGATCTTCAGTCATTCTCTATTGCTGAGAACTTACCCAAGCAAATTGCAATATTTACATTTTGTATCAAATTTTTCTGCTAAAAAAGAGATTAAGTCATAAAGAAGGTATTTTCCTTCAAAATTTGTTGCT
>VZRU01014103.1:115098-141360 GCA_013398155.1 Pedionomus torquatus | reverse complement strand
TTAAAAAAAAAAAAAAAAATTGTAATTAGCACTGGAAAAAATGTAAACTGTTACTATTCCAACTACTAGCATCTAGCTGGACACTATCACAATGACGAAATTCCAGAAGCTTCAGAATATCCATACTTTGCATTCTCTTGTAATCTCCAAAGGCAAAATGAGAGTAAGATGCCCTGGATGTATTTAACAGGAAGGGCCTCTGTTTGCACATGCCCAACTCTACAAAGGACTTTGTGCTGTGAATCCCAGAAATGCCTCATTCTGTATGTGCTCTTGAGCCTATGCTTGAAACCAAAGAGAAAATCTTATCCTTTAGGAAAACAAGGAAAATATGTCAACTATAAACCAAACGGACCAACATGCTGCTGTTATCCTGAATCTACAGATGGAAAACAACTCCATTATTAGCTGCCTTAATTTGTATGGTTGGGAAGGAAACAAATCACAATTCTAAAGCACAACGGTAAATTGTCCCAAGTTAGCAGCTAAACATTTCATTGACATCTTTTTAGCAAAAGCATCCAGCTAGTGTTTTTATTGCCTTGGACATGGTACAGATTGTACACTGAGGAATAGTTTATCAAGTCTATGTCATAAAACATGGAAAAATTAAAATGAAACAGTAAAAGTATGAGCAAAACTGGAAAATGTTACACCACTTTAACTCGTCATTGCCAGGCATACACTACAATAAATGCTCTACCAGAGAGCAGTATAAGCTGCAGACAGCTGGGGAGCTGATTTTCTGATAAGGATTCTATACTGCAACATGCATGTAAGTGCTGGAAAAGGAACGCAATTAAATCGATCAATGCATCAAAAATACCAAATCTGAAAAAGCTTTAATAATATAATTGACATGTCGGGCTGGGTGAGGAAGGTAATTTATTGTAGTATTTGGACCTATAACAGGATTTGTCACTCAGAACAGATGGCAGCACGTTTTAGATTAAAAGGTATGTGAGAGATTTGATTTCCCTTGGTTTCGCCACCCCCTCCTCACCTCTTTTAAATTTTCCTTGGTATCCTTATTACTCCCATTGCATTCTACTGCTTTGACCATCATTACAAATGACAAATAATTATCTGTTTCTCTTTTAGGCAGACAAAGCAGAACGGGAAAGCTCTATACTCTGAATTCTACGTGGTTTTGTAGAAACAGTTCTTCCCTCTGAAGAAAACCAACAGAAGGACATAGCCATGAAGATGGCTGTTAGCAAAAGTATGCTTCTCAGGAGTATGAAGAGCTGCAAATCTGAACCAATGTAATTTGGATACTAGAAGTGTGGCTTCTTTGGTATGGCTTGTTTCACTTTTGTCAATGTACCTGCTTTTTTAGTATAACTACATCTACCACAGGAGTATTTTGTATGTGCCTGTCTCCACGCTGGTAGTAGTACAGACATTACCTAAGCCTGAGTTTAGTAACTGAGGCCAACCTTTTCACTTAAAGGTAGTCTTTATATCAAGACACCTTCAAATAAATATAACTTTTAAAAGTTTGACTCAAACAATACTTAGAAGTACTCAACAATTCTAAGAATTGGGACACTTTAAACTGTGCACCAAAAAGCTCATACTCGAAAAGGAACAAACTGAACATTGAAGGACTTCACTTTTGGATAGGAAGTGACAAGCTTAAACTGAAAATAAATACTCAATTTCTTTACTCCTCAAGAAGGGTGCCGTTCATGGTTCTCCAGTGGAAGTGACACCACCTAGTCACCTTAGTGATGGGATTCCTATGCCATCAACCATTGAGCCTAAATGGAAATTACGCCTGACTGCTTTGTTTTTCTGGACACAAATAAGCCCCAAGACAGTCACCTACGTGAAGAGGCAATTATTTACCTACTTATTTTAACACAGCGGAGACATCAGAGCCTTAACTTCTCCAAGTCCTGTCTTGTGCTGGAGGGATTTAAGCGTACTTTGCTGGACCAGGCATCTTCTCCAGCAGCAGCAGGCAACTCAAAGCAGTCTCCCTGGCTGAGTTTTTTTCTGTTAAACCCCATGATCAGCCAGTATAACTCAGAGAGTGCCACAATTTACCACTTCATTCCATCTGCAAATGTACTTGAGAATCAGTTTATATTTCCTTCCAGGTAACTGATAAGGCTATTGAGCAGTATCATGCCAAGAACAGATTCCTGTGAGTTCCCACTAGAAACAACCTGTGAGATTAATATTCTCCAACTCTAATCACTTTTCAGGATGTTTCTGTGAGCCCATTTTTAATACATTTGGTAATCCTGGATTAGATTGATTTTACACACTGTTCTTTTGCTTTGTTTTTAACCACAGTGTCAACAAGGCTAAGTAAATGTCATAAAGTAGTCTAAGTGTATTATTGTCAGAACAGTTATCTTCATCAACTTCATTTGTAATTTTGGAAAAAGCATTATCAAGTTTGTTTGACAAAACCTGTTATCCATAAAAACTTGCTGGCTGGCATCAGGCATGCTGTCATCTCTTCATTTTTTTTGTTGGAGGTATCTAGTTTCAAACTTTCAATGACTTTGCTTGACCTATAGTTACCTGGATCATCTTGTTTAACCTTTAAAATTTCTGGCACACCATTTGCTTTTTCCAGTTCACTGGAACTCCCCTTGGTATGCCAAGATTTGTTAAAAAGCAACAATAATGGGTTAGACAGTTCAACTCTCCTGTGCAAGTTTTCTAGTCTGACACAGAATTAAGGAGGAAAGAAAATTACTGAATTTCACTTCTAACTTCAATTTTAGAAGAGCTGAATTTCTACTAGTATGACATGCCAGCATTTCATAATGAAGTGTAAAGCACCCATCAGTATCTTTGCTATAACGTTTCAAATAATCTCAATTGTTTCTGTGCCTTGCAGTTGCAAAATACTTCAATTTTTATAGGGACAATTTGCTTTTACATGGTTGTTGTGTCATATGTATTTCCTTTTGTCGTTTTTCTCTTCCTCTCACCCTTTCCCTATATTCTTAAAGTCTCAGGTCTCAAAAAAGTCTCAAGTTTTACAGGATAAAATTAAAGGACAAATACCTGAAACAAAATTTGAACTTTGGTACGGTCTTATAAGCAACCTTTATGGCTGTGTTTGATCTAATTTTTAGAAGCTTTGCATTCAGCTAATGTTAATAAATAATCAATGTAATAACTTTGTTTTTGGCAAACTCCTTAAACTGTAGGGGTTTGAACTTAAAACAGTATTTAAACACTAGCCCTCTACATTCGGCATATGCTATTTCTCAAGCTATTGATTAAACATTGATCATCTGCTGTAGCATCTTATGGCACTTATACTGGAAGTTGGAAATCCAAGGTCCTGTATAATAATTTCTGTCTTATTACCCTAACTTACCTGAAAACACAGATACAAAAACTTATTTGGAAAAAACAATGAAGATAATGACACTGTGAACAAAGATTCAAACAGAATATAAGAAGCTTCTAAAATAGACCAGTTGATTCATCATTGCTTATAGCTCTTATTTACTGAATGGTATTACAAGCAAACTGTCAAGTATATCTACTAAATCAATACCTAGCATCTAGATTTCAATATGCTCAGATTGAAGCATATTTGACTATTTCTTTAAATATTTAACCTCAACTTCTACTCTTCTATGTGGGTAAAGTACAACAGAACTGCAAATACAACGCTTATGTGAATGCCTTTAGGATGTGTAGATTAAGTAAGGAAAACTTTGGCCCTCTATGTAAGAAGATAAGAGCAGTACAACTTGCAATTAATAACAAAAGTTGTATATGAAATGTCTCCCTAAAATGAAAAAAGTGATTGCTTGCTTGTGGGAGAGAGGTTACTTAGAAGAGATTTTTCCTGACATTTGGCTGATACCACCTTTCTTGATTGACTTCGTAAAGCCTCCTTCTGAATCATCACACAACAATAACCCACCTACAGATCTATCAAGAGGAATAAAAAAGGCTGGTTTTCTTTTCCACATCAGGAAAAGTTACTGTTTAATAAACTGTTATGTAGAATCTCCTGCAATATAAATATAGCAATGTAAAATAATTTCAGCACACTTCAGGCTTCAATTATGTCCAACTGTGAGCTGCTGTAATGTTCAAAAGCCCTTTCCATTGTGGTACCCAATAGCTTATTTTTAAATGTAAACTTTGGATGAAATTTTAGTTTTGTTAGTCCCTATCTTTCTTTCATATAATTGCATGCCGGACCTAGACTTTATAACCTCCATCATTACAGGGAAGAATACATTGTGAGAAAACAGCTACTAATGCAGGCCACAGCTAGACTCAAAGAGCTGCTTTAAAAGACCAAACCCTGGAAAAGAGTTTATCTTCTTAAATAAATCTCAGTTTCAGTGGAGATTCCTTGCATAGAGATGTGGCTTTCTGGGATTAAAACAGTCTAAGAAACAGAAGAAACAAGTCAAAATAACCTATCTAATGAATGCTAATTATAACAACCAACAGAAGCAGGCTAACCAGGTATTTTGGTCCCCTATCCAAGACATCTCCTCACTAACAGAAGATTTTCCATTAGCAACGAGAACTTCTACTACTTGTAGTCAAAGAGTGGAATCAAGAGTACAAAAAAAAAAAGGCCCTAAATTTAGGTTTCAATTTCAATGTTGGTTTTTTTTTAAGGAAAGATGAAGCCTTTCTTTTAAAAGGCAAAAGCCCTGTAAAGACATTATTTTCCCATATGAAAACATAGAGGTGAAAGTGATATTAAAACAGAGCCACTTCCACAGCTTCTTTTACATACATAATTACCTGAATAAAATTGTAAAACTTCAGACACTTGCACCCAAATTTCCATTTACAGCCAATATAAAAACTAGGTAGATGATTCTTCTTTACTTAATATCTGACACAACTATTTCAAGTAACTAAGAAAAAGATAAAAACCCACGTGCTTTGTGCCTGTACTTTGGCTGAGTTGACAGAACTCTTCAAAATCATTTGTTAACATAATGTTATTTCTTTCCCTGTTTTGCCTAACTGCAATGTGTAATTTGTACCACAGTGTACCTAATTATGCTCAAGACAATGATTTCAAAGAAACAGGGGTTTGCACAAGAAGTATTAATCTGAGTTTATCAGTATGAAACACTCAACACAACATTCCTAAAGCAACACTGTGCAAAAAGTCAATTTTCCCATTGCATCTATAACCTGAAGCTGTGAGGAAAGACAGGAAACGTACCTGATTCCTGGAGATAGCGATACACCAAGAAATTCACTTCGTCACTGGTTATGCTCATCTTAGCCCAACCTCACTATGATGAGGTTTACGAGAAGTGTGATCCACGCTCTGTTCAAAGGGAAAGAAAAGAACAGGTTTTGTTTTACCTTGATTTAGTATGACATTTTTATCAGAACAGAGGTGCAAATTGTTAAGATATTTAAAGACATCATGTAGTTATTAGTGCTGTTACATCTCAATGTCGGTCACCTATTAAATGTTGTGAATCAAGTTCTCAAGCTGTACTGTACCTTTTATTATAATTAAAGAGCAGTATTTAATATATATGGGAGAGTTGGAGGGAGCATTTTAAAACCTGGAAGCCTTTGCAAACATCAACTCTTTTACTTCTGTGGCTTTACTACAGGTTCTTCAGACACTCCTTTTTACTGTGTGAGCATTTTCTTTTCAGAATTGTTGGCAATTATAGTCTCATGTAACACATCAAATCATAATCTTTTTGCATCCCCAAATTTGTAATCTAGTTTTCCATCCAGGAGTTCATCCACTGAAAAGACAAATTCTTTCCTTACAAAACCATGTTACTTAAATAAATTTCCCATAAAAGAGAAACAAATCAAAATTTAAGATGAGATTACGAATTTTACAACTAGGGTCTGGGGGGAGAGGGAGAAACATAAATAGAGAATATGGTATACCTTGTGCTGGCAAGGAATACAAATATCTTGACGTTATATAAAGTTACAATGTTAAAATGTCTCTACTGATAAATGGTGAGCAAGAATTAAGCTTCAATTATTCACTTAAGCAATCATAACCTTTAGGATGACAGTTTTACATTACTATTTTGGGCATATACTCTGATAATACAAACACTGGGTTTTAGATGATAAATTTGTTTTGAACATTTTCCATTAAATCCTGATGATTCATTTCTGTTTGGGAATCTGACTTAAGTAGTTTGGTTTGAAAAGCTGTACATACTTCTCAGACATAAGCCTTGTCAGCCACACCATATCTACAACTAATCATGCAAAGATTTGGACGCCAAAGCACACACTACGCGCTTGTCGCGTATTACAAATGAAAGACCGTAGGCGTGTGCCGTTTGTTTCAATTTCCCGTATGTCTCTTCTTGGCAAGCGGCAAGGTCTTTGTTCATCGAAAACTTCTTCAGTAATTCCTGTTGCCTAAAGTAGCACCTGCTACTGCAGGCAACGCTGATCGACTACAAGTTTCCCCTGCTGATGATTTAAACCAGCAGGTCACTCATGACTGTAACAGATGTCTCTGCATATTTATGTAAATGGAGGTCTTTCAAACCCTGGTAAGCCTTTTATTCTCCTGGGCTGCTATATTTCATCAATGGCTTGGATGTGGGCTTTCCATAAGAAACCATAGCTTGTTAATTGGGGAGACACCTTCCCCGAGTCTTCCAGTTTTTATTATTACAGTTTTCACTTCATGGAGAACAAGAAGAAACAAAAATTTTCACTTTCTGATCACTTTCTGCTGAGATCCTGGATGAGGACACCACCAGCCGTATCCAACATCCATGTGTCACATGCTACATATCACCCTGGGAAGTCGTCTGGTCTCTTTTCTCCTCAATCCCTCATCTGTAAAATGGGCTCAGATTTCTCTGCCACAGGATGAGACTGGAAGCACTGGTACCTGGAAGAGCTGTAGTTACCAAGGCTGGCAACTGCAGGCAGTGAAAGCACCAATTTCACTATAACTTTGTATGTCCTTCTTCCAGATAAACAGACTTGTTTCTGAATAATTAATAAATCCCTGTGCCTCTTTTCACACAATCATCACCACACAATGAAGAACAAGACAGACATTCATGGCAGCAGTTAAGGCCATTTTCATCCCTGTCTGAGTACTTAAAATAAACCCATATCACTGCTATGGCCATGATAACAATAAATCAAGAAACTTTGATAGCTGTGGGTTTAAAAAAAACACCCAACACAACATTTCTAAAAGCATTTTAAAAATAGCAGTTTCGGTATTTGGTGGTAGGAAAGTTGGTAAAGATGAAACCTCTTACAAAAATTCAGTTTCAGCAATGAC
This sequence comes from Pedionomus torquatus, assembly GCA_013398155.1. Classification (NCBI taxonomy): domain Eukaryota; kingdom Metazoa; phylum Chordata; class Aves; order Charadriiformes; family Pedionomidae; genus Pedionomus; species Pedionomus torquatus. Next base: position 134,096 of record VZRU01014103.1, on the reverse strand, counting down.
GTACTTTGTGGTAAAATTAACTTTATTGAAAAAAAAAATAATCAAGAAACTACAAACGCTGTTTCTGGATGCATCCTGCTAATTTAAGACAACATGATATTTCCCGGGAAGGGAAGGGAAGGGTGTTGGGATTTGTTTGTTTTTGCTAAGGAAGACTTTTCTTAAATGAATTAAAACCAAAAAAAATCAGTCTGACTGCAAAATAAATAGTCTGACAGCCCCAGAAAAACCTCCCCAGCAGCCACCTTTGCATCAGAATCCCAAGCACACCAAGTGGCTGGATTTACAATGCATTTTCCCTGAAGTAAGTCAACAGGAATTACTTTGACATATGTGTCGGATCATATCTTTATACACATTGTTACCATGACATAAATAACCAGATGATCCCCACTCATACATTTAAGGTTTCTTCCCTCCCACAGATGCCAGTGCAGCAATCAGATACACAACTGTAGAGCTTCCACCCGTCCAAAACGATACACAGATGTTGGCTTTGACCCAGAGAAATCTATTCATTAGAAATTTGGCTGAGCTATGAAAGACCATACTCTATTTCATTAATGCTCTTTTTGATTTCCTTCTTCTCCACAGATAAACACCTCAAGTGAAAGAGGCTACAGAAGACGTGGTGGGGAGGAGAAGAATGTACTTATCTTTTGTGTATCTCCAAGTCTGATTTGTAAAGAACAAATAACCAGCCTCCCCCTCAATATAATTTATTTTAATGTAGAAATGCACACTTCTGTAGAAAATCGTGGAAACCTTTAGTTAGCATTGTGATAGATTATTTCTGCTAACTGATGGTCTCCTTTTGTTACTGGAGACTGGTATTAACTAGATTAATGTTTTTTATAAAGAAATAAATTATAGCTTATAAACAATACTGATGTGCCTTTGGAGACATTTCACATTTAAACCAGCAATAACATCTTAATTTTTCACAATGTCAAGAGGATTTACCAAAAGCATTCAAACATGTGACTGAGTTTTCTTTACTTGCAACACTTTTTCCTGTACCAAATGACACATAACAGAAAGTTCTATTTACTTCAATCTTGCCTGAAGAATTTGGTTTGATCCTGCAAATATTTGAGAATGTCCAAACGTGAACAAAGTCCACTAAGACTTCCCAGAGTATAATGGATCCTAAACATTCAACCCTCTCCCGGTGGATGGGTTGCTACAACCATGCAAAATTAAATTTAACGCTTGTTTTAAATAAATTTAAAAAAATAAGTGTTTCTTAGTTCTGCCAGGATGGGTTGGCAGAAATGCCTCCCATACAGAGGTAGAAAGCTGGATTATTAGTTCAGATACGCTACCGTTGTGTTTGTAGGGCTGCTTGGCTTTCACTGAAGTTGTTCAAGCTGGAGTTGAGCTGGCTCCAGCAAAGCTAACCCTGTAGCACACTCTGTGTTCTGAGCAACCAGGGTAGCTTATTTCCTGGAGTATACCACTGGACCAGATTTGGCTCCATGCACTGACATACCACTGCTCCCAAATTAAACCTTTCTGAAGCACTGGGAATCTTGCTAATGGGCCATGCAAGCAGCCCTGGAAAAGGCAGACGCTCGTCTAGCTATGATTCAGCACAGCACTAGTCGGGTTGACCCAGAATAGTTTATTTACATGCCATCCCCTTACTCAAGGATTGCTCTTTGCACTTATTCCAGCTTATTTTAGCACTGTTGTCATAAATAGGGAGATCTGGCTCAGGAATCAAGGGAAAATAACTTTTCCAACTTTGAAATAGCATCTGAAGACACCACTCCCCTGCCCTGCCAACCCTCCCCCCCATAAATCATGCTCACAGGGTCCTCCAGGCCCATGTCCTGACCCCTGGGCCTCTGGGCTAATCCCGTGGCAGAGGACAGCTGAGGCTATTTCAGGAAAAGAGTTTACATTTGCTGCTTGAAGCAGCATTGCTATCCACAGGGACTGGGAATTACCTGTCCAATCTTCCCCTCAGGAAGGCAGAAACAGTCCAGACATTTAGGGAAAGCACCTAAACTAAAACCTAAACCCGAAACCTAAATAGGAAGCCCAGCACTTCCCATTTCTGCATCCAGCCCCATCAACAGAAATTCATCAGCTGGCTAGGCTGGCCCTCGTCTTACCCCCTGAAGATATCTGCAGGCTCCACTTTGCTCTACCTGAATGCTGAGTAGTCATGTTTGAACGACTTTTTGGGAGTCATTATTGTTAAATAAACTGCCCCCTCCAACCAACCCCAAACCCACAAATTTTCATTTATTGCCTGGAGGGTTGCAGTATTTCCCTATCTATTTGACAAGGCTAGGCTAAAATGTCTTTTTCCAACCAAAGTTTTAATGACAAGATCGTCATTAAGAGGATTGGAGGTGAAAAGAAATTGTGCTTTTTCCTGGGGAATAAAAGGCAAAAGTGAAAGGCTTCATAAGAATGAAAACATTCCAGAAAGTTCAAATATTTAATGTTATCAAAGCAATGCCTTGCCACATGGAACCATAGGTCACCTACTTGTGTTCCCGTTTTCTCATCCAAGACAGCTCCATGCATTGAGCTGTGTCTCTCAGGACCCACTACAGTCTCCCCAACTCAGAGAAGCGAATGTGAACATGATAATTAAAACAGACTCAAGGAAGGCACTGTGACAGCATAGCTAAATCAATGTGTTACTGTTTTGCATATGCTCTGTAGTTTAATGAAAAACAACATTTCCCAAAGCCAGAAGCCGCTTCTCACAAAACGCGTCATTTTAGTCAATCTCAGTATTTTTTGCTGAAAAATACTTTCATCAGAAGCTTTCAGTAAGCCCTATGCTGCTGTATTTCTAGGCTGTGTCTTGCCACAGAGCCAGAACAGAGTCAGCAGCCAGCAGCTCTTCCCCAAAGGCTAACGAGCTCTGCTTGGCCCACACCATTACATTCCTCAGTCTTGGCTTTTAGCATAGCTGCCTCTTGAGGAAGAATTCCAATACGCTTCTCTCCCCAAATGCCAAAACCGAACTTCTGGAGAGGAAAAGAACACACTCGGTCCCCTCTCCCCTTGCAGTCTCTCCTGTCATTTCATGAAGCCAGAGAGTGAAACATCTCTTCTTTACCAGCACCTTGACAAGGGAATGAGACCACTGCATTCCTGCTGACTACAAGGTATGGAGCATGTTCCTTCCAAACCCCACCTATGCTAGTCACCAAAGTAACAGCTAGCCTTGTTCAAAATGTAGCATGATTTCCAGATTCTTCCTTGTAAGGCTTGAACTTGACACCTTGCTCTAAACCAACTAAATCTTAAATAATAAAAAACAGTTCCCCTTCTAGAGAACATGCACTTAAGAAAGCAAATCAAGATGTGCTTGCATTAAGACATGTACCATATCTCCTTGTCTCTTCTTAACGAGAAGGCAAGTAGTTAACTACCTTCATTCTCTAAATGATCACCATAGGTCATCTGAACTATTTAATGACAAAAACAAGACAACTGGTATGTCTCAGAGCTACTGTCCCAAGATCTTTACAGACACTCACAGATGTCTTTGCATCACTTATAGTGTTAATATTTTGGGTTTTTTTTCACAAACACAGTAACAAATTTTGTTGTTTTGGGGAAATGGAAGCTGAGATTCTGCAAAACAGGGTAATCTCCTTTGAGAATGGTTACAGCATGTGCTGTCTCAGAGCTCTGTCACCAGCATTTATAGCAGCTCAATAAGGACAGAGACCTCAAAGAGAAAAGGCAGCAGGCTTGTCGGAAAACTCGTCTTACCAAATGTTAAGGCTGGCTCTTCTTTTGGTTTTTGTTTTGCTTTTAAGTCTATTTATTTATACTGACCTTCTGCTGATTTTTAAAAGGCTACACTTTAACAAAACAAACCCAGGGAGACTCCATTCTCACTGCTGCCTGTAAGACCACAGTCTGATGAAGTAACAGCTGCATCTGTATGCGAGAGCTTCATGAAAAATGGCACAGATGTAAAAAAGGCCTTACCTGGACCCTGATGTGTTAGGGTATTTCCTACAGCTAATCACTGAACTCAGCCTTATCTGCATTCAAAATCTGGTGCCATTTGAAGAAAGCGGAGGTAGAAGGAATGACAACTATACACACGTGCCACTGATCAATGAACCTGCAATTCTGTCTTGAAGAGGTCACTCTTGAATCAAATACTGTGTGGCTAAATATGACAAAAATGAAATTTTCGTTCAAATGAAATAAAAACTTTGTTAAGGGAGACAGCCAGCTTTACTATGGGATACCTATAAAAACGTGTTTTTGGAAGATGAATCTGTTTTTTTAAAGCATAATTGTGGCTTCTGTATTTATCCTTTCAAAAATCTGTAATAAACTATAAAAAAAAAATAATGGTTGTTCTGTCCTAGAAAAAATGTTAACAAAATAATACATAATTGAGCAAAATATAAAAACATTTTAAAAAATAAATCAAACCTAATATAAAAAAATTACAAAAATAACTTGGCCAAGTAAACACTTTGGTGGACATCATTGCAGAAAGTTTTATTTCTGCATAAATAATACTTTTCTTTAAATGATATATTACATTTTAAACTGAAAAGCTATTTGGAAACAAACCCACATCTATTTATTTAACTAAAAAAGGGCAACGAGATATTCCAGCAATTTCTAAGTACTTTTTAATTAATCACCAATTTCCAGCGCAAAATAACTAATTGTCAGTAAGAGAAGACTTTCATCACCAAATTCCCAGCAAACTCTATTTCCTCTATCAAAAGATGCACAACTGTGCACCAGCTCTTTCATGCTTATAATCTCTTAGTTCGATCAGGTTATTTTTCAGTTCTCAGCTGGTTTACTTAATTACATCAGCCTCCAGCATTTCAGTTCTAAGAGTTCAAGTGGATCTTTTCCAGCTCCCTTTGCTAAAGAATGAAATGGGGTTTCCTGTATTGATCTTTCCTTTTTGGAGCTTTGCTAAGGGGGAAAAAAATAAAAAGGGCAAACAAAAGCAACTGCTCTTCTTAATTAGTCCAATTGTGTTATACCTCTTCTATAGCTTAGTACTATGAAGAAGCAATTTCAATTTTTTTTTTTCCTAAATAAACAAAGATACTGTTTACGCTAGTATATTTTATGGAAAGCTCCAGGAAGCCAATAATAAGATTGATGGGGGAGTAATGGTTGACGGTAGTTATAGGCCTTGCAGATGAAATGAAATTAATTATTTAGGAAAAAAAAAAAGGAATTACAGAAGCTTGAGAAATCAAAACACATGATGTGATTTAGTTTGAGAATCAAGATACTTCAGCACTCTTGGAACAACTGAAGTCAACTGGGAATGCTGCCACTATACATAATCAGAATTTTCTTCCTTACGTGAGCACAAAATGGCAATTAGGACAAACTGGGGGACAATAGCATGCGTCCACTCATTTCAAACCAATTAGGCTAAAATGCATGATTGTCTGTGTAGTTACTTCTCTGTGTGTGCGTGCGTGCATTTCCGTGTACGTAACGCAACAAGAAATGTGCTTTAAGTTTTAAAAGCAGTATTACATTCTCAAAAAAAGTTAAGGAAAACTGGAACTTTAAAACGATGGCACAATTATTCTATCGCTACTTGCTTTTCTTGACTTTTGGCAAAAGGAGCAGTGTATTAACACTACCTCAAATTTAACTTTTTGTATAATTTACCTAGATTTTTACTAAAATCTTAACAAAACCAAAAGGAGCAAACATTAGTATTTACATTTTTCATCTGTGTTTCACATTCACAGAGTATGAGGTTGAAAGGAACACAATGGGATGAGTTTCTATCAGAACCGGTTGTACCTGTTTAATTTTCTTTCTGTGACCGCAGACATGAGTAAAATAATGTAGCTGAACTTTTAGAATTAACTTTCCCCCAAATATTTAGAATAAAGCACAGTTTCTTTTTCAGCTGTGGACAATTTTTCTGACACCTAACAGTAAAAATTCACTTAAAGTCAGTGTGAGGTATCCGAGTTCTGTGATTGCCTGTAAGAACAGATGCAGGCAGACACCCAACTGTGGTGAGATAGGCCAAGGTCCAGTAGATAAATCATTTGCCTTTGAGGTGACACCATGCGGCTGGGACAGAAAAGGAGCTTCCAGAAACCTCCGTAAGACCCCAAGCCACCCACGGCACGGGCAATGAAGTTAGCATTCATGATGCTCGTTAAGTGAAGCAACACCATGAAGGAATGCAGGAGTGATGGACCTGGAAGGACAAGCCAGAATCAGCCTGAAGGCTTTCCTCAAAAGATGGAATATCTGAGTAAGGCTTTTTCAATTATTTCCTGCAACTTTGCTGTTTAAAGTGCTGCAACTCTGACAGTAGGGGTCAAACCTGGTTTTTCGCAACACATCCAACTGGTTTAATGAGGCTGCAGAATCGGGTTGTCTTGCTTGTTTGCCTTTTGACAAGCTAGTTAAAGATAAAATATCCACGCATGCCTTTTACCATGCTCCTTACATAAAGTACTTCCTATACCACCCCGAAGGTGAACCCTTATTTGAAAAACCACACCGCTGTTACCTTACATGTTGTGATGGTATTCATGCCAGCTACAGTGGTAGAAAACTCCAGTACCCAACACGTTATGGACATGCATGGCAGGCATGTTGCATAAATACCACGAGACGAGGGAGGTGACATGGAGGAAGCATAAAGGGATTTGCAGTCTTTTCACACCTGTAATCTCGTATGTCATTCCTTTGTCCCAGAGCTGTGGGGTGCAGGAAAAGCTCTCCAGGCAAGGGGCAACACGACAAACACAGCACCCAAGTCATGCAGAAGGACCTGTTTGTCCACATACCTATAGATTTGTGTGTTACTCCCTCTCTCCCACAAGGCCCAGATGTTCAGTAAAGTCTGTGTTTCAAACCCACATACATTTGAACTTCATGCTATTTTAGTATCTTTTAAGACAGCGTGATGCAGGTGCAGTTAGAGGAAGACAAAATGTGAAAGCTATTCTGGTATACTACTGGCTCATGACAACACGTATGACTTGCGTGACAAAACCAACCTTTGGACTTAGCAAAGCTCTAGGTGTAAGATGATATAAACCACCAGGAGTATTCTCTGGGCTAAAAAACTATGTTTTTTCACCTGTGCAGGCTGGTGCCATGCAGCCAATAGTGGACAGAAGAAATACCAGCATTGCTCATCATGCGTGGGAAGAGGACAGGCACATCCCTGACCCTGCACAAGTTGGGACTGTGTGGCTGCCCAGTGAGCAAGAGCCACACTAAGGATCTGTGAAGGTCTGGAGACCAGCCGGGAGCCACAGCAGGCCAGCTAGTTCACGTCTGGATGGCCTCAGGCAAAGGGAATGTGCAGCGACGTCATTAAGGGGGTGGGTTTTTATTAGTTTCTGTTAATAAGTTTAGCAGATGTTACTGGGAACAGTTTGATGTTATTTTTCCATCATTTATGACTTTATTTTTAATTTTTCCCTCAGAGCAAGCAAAGTCAGATCTTACCACATGTCAACCTTAACTTGTTTTCCCTGTAGTATTGTTAAAAGCGTAGCTGAGGATTTTCTTTATTTTTATTATTATTATTGTAGAAAGGGAAAAAGTATTTTTCCCATTTGCCTAGAATTCCAAAATAGTTGAAAGGATTATACTGTGAGTTAAGGAGTAAAAACTACTTTTCAGACTCACAACACAGAAAAATTCACCCCTGAAAACAAGTATTTTGTAAATTTTAGAATATGTGAAAACAAAGAATTATAATGGAAACTGTTTCTAACTTTTATTATGGCAGATCCTACTATAAACTATTTATAAATATTTTAAATGGCTATAAATACTTAATGTTTTCCCTTGAATAATCCTAGGAGAATGTCAATGTTAAATCCTGTAAGGACAAAGATTATGTAGGATAGTGCAGAGGAACAACAGAAAAATAAATACACAAATTCAAGGTATTTCAGTGCTATGTGTTTGTACCCCCAACATTTAGCTCTTAGCCATATAGAGGGGGACAATCCCTTCCCTTGAGTGACTGGTTGCGCTCCCACTCATACAACTCAGATGATTCATTCCCTCCAGTTCACACAAAGAGAAATTACAATAGTATTACAGATATGCAAAATCTCCATATGTCTTTAAAATGAACAGCAGTATCAGTCTAAACAGAAAGGAAGTAATTTTTCCAAATTGGAACAGTCTTCCTCATTGTTTTCTTTACTAATTCTATTTGGAAAATGAATTTTTATTCAGAAAAGACATGCAAGAAGGTAGATAGGGTAACACTCCATATACTGTCATGCCTACTGGATCTTCTAAGGATACTGTAACCAAGCAGGTATTTTAGTCATCCAGCTTCTGGAACATAATTCTCAAAGGCTAGTTAGCTATGAAATTCCCTCTACAAGGAATGGGGAAAGTTATGTGCCCATTTCAAAGATTTATGTGTTTTCCTGTAGCCATGGATTAGACACTTGTCTGCGACTGGGATACATTGCTTCAAATTTCCCCTCCAAATCTAGGCTCCAATTTGTATCTTTGGCTGTAGAGAACTGAGTCAGTATTTTTATTTGGAAAAAAAAAAGGAGAAAGGTGGCAGTGGAAGTGGTATAAGAGATTTAAGAGACAGTAGATTAAAATATTCACTTAGGCATTAGCAGGTTCAAACTTGCATTTTCCAGCTCCCAGGAGAGCACACTTCACACCTGGCTACAGGTTGCTGAAATGAAAACTCTGTGGATCAAAGAATGTGAAACTTGGAAGCCAGAAGGATGAGGGAAAGAAACAGACCTGTGACCTTATTTAATGTTCCCTTGCTTATCATAGGTATCTCGCAGCTGAATCATGAACCATACATGTTACAATTTTTTCAGCATGAATGAAAAATATGCACAATAAGTATGCGCATTTATGTACTGTTTACTCAAAGATGAATTTTCATTAATTTTTTCACTCTTTACCGCTATTTTTTATATATGCTTTGCATTTTCTTATTAAGGGGAAAATAATTTTGGTCTCTTCTTTCTACAGAAAATCAAGACTCTCTGAAGTATAACAAAAGGAGCAGACATCAACACCTATATTTAAGTGTGACACATTATAAGCTTGCATTATTACTTAGAATTTGACTCAGTTTCAACTATTGGGCCTGGAAAGCTCCACTGTGAGTGTTTGCCTCAGGCTACACTTTTTCTGGAAGGTATAAGCAAAAATAGTTCAGTCATTTTAGATAGAAGGTGGGGAAAACACAGTTTTACAGATATTTATACAGCTGTTTCAATGAGAATCTCTAGTGCTTCCACACTTCGGAGCAGGGACTTGACATTTGGCTGAGAGGTTGCTCTCATGGCAAAGTGCCTTTTCCGTCACAGTGAAAATCCACATAAATTTGACTAAAATAAAACCGCCTAAAGATACTTGTATATGCTCTGCACAGGTTTGTTAGAGGGCTGCAATAAAATTATCAAACTATTTTCCTTGCATTAACTTTGCTTCAATACTCAGGTGACAGGAGCTCAGAGTCTTTTTACACAAAGGAAAGCAGACACGTGCCGATGTAGAAGAAAGGGTGATGGATGGGACAGGGACTAGGAAAGGTGAAGGACATCATGGTTACCAGCTGACGGACCACTGAGTTGATCTTCACTTACACAAGCAGTTCTGCTCATCCACTCTCTCCAGATAGCAGACATTACTCTTTCTTCCCAACAAGTATTTCAGAGGAAGAAGAATTATAGTCAATATATAACACTGATTTTGAAATCTCTCTGCAGTCCTTTGTACTATTTTTTTAAACAGTAGTTTATTCCTGCACATTTAGACTATGTGATATTTAATGCCTTTTAGCTGTATTTATTAACAATCTTACTTTTACTATTTTTTTCACATTAATATTTTTTCCCCAAGCACTCAATTATGAGATTTATCTAGTTTATGGAATTACTAAAAACTTTTCCCCACAAGTATCATACTTTTCAATAGAAAGTAGATGACTTTTTTCCCTCTCCCGCTTGTTTTTGCTCAGTTGAGAAGAAGTTTAAATAGCATAGTTGTTTGCTTATAATGATCCATATTTTAATTTGTTCAAATTTAATTTGAAAACTGCAGAAATTTTCAGCTTTTAGTAAACTGCTAATATTTAGCCAACTCCTTCAATGCATGCTCGTTCTTAGAGATTGGATATGAAGACAGAAAAGCAATAAAACATTTTCTTATCAATGCCACTTTTAAAATATTGCAGCTTAAGAAGGTACATTTTTAAGTCTTTTTGGCTGTCACTGGGCAATGTTTTGGTACTATACACTAGACAAAAGGCAATCAAATAAAATGTGTTAGTGAAGAGTCATCACATAAATTTTTATTGACTACCAGCTTGTACAGAGCTGCTCCACAGCGTGAGAAAAGGAATATTCTAAACCTTACTGTCTGCAAAGATTTACTTATAAGACTTCTACAATGATGTAAAAATTTATTCCTTTCTCTCCTTTATTAATAGATTCCTTAAAATTTAACCTGATGTTTAAGAACGCTTACAAGCCCTCAGGTCTGAAACACTTTTTGGGCTGCCAAATACAGATGATTTCCCCTTCCCATCAACTATATTGTGGAAGAAAGCTTAAAAACAGGAAAAGGTTTGACCAATGCCATATTTCATACTAATGCATCACTGTTACCTGATATGGTAATACTGTTTTCTTCCCTTCCCTATACTATATACTGTTTTCTTCCCTTTAAAAAAAGGAAAAAAATACTACTAAGGCTATTTTCTAAAGAAATACTTTTTAGCTGTTGCTACTTTAAGTCCAGACTTACATGCAAATCTTCCACAACTATTAACATTTGTAAAATACTCCATAAGACATGTAATTACTAAGATGCAATGGCTATCTATTAATATTAAAACCTTAAAATTGTTTTACTTGATGTGAGCTAACTAGTGAGAGAATAATAGCACGTCTTGATACATTAATTCTTATAATCACTTTTCTAAATGAATGCTCTGTTGCAGCAGCTTTATTTTAAAATTGGGGCAATTGGTTTATCTACAGCACAACTTCTACTGAATTTTTTTTAAATAAGGATCCTTTTTGATTACTCTTGTTAAATACAAAGTAATTTAAAACCAAGTTACTAGAATGTCTATGATGTGAAGCTGAAGGGGTAAATAATTTACACGTGATGTCTATAGTCACCAATCATAAGACCTAGAACACATAACATACAAATTGCCATAGAGTCAGAGCATTTCACCAAGTCACCTTACAATGGATGATTGTTTAGTAATTAAAGCTGCAAAAGCTACTACCAGAAACAGCCTTTCCTGCAACCAGTTGCTAAAGCAGTCACCTTTCCTTCTGCAAAGAGAAACTCGTTCCCAAAGCTTCTCTCTGGAACCAGCCAGCTGAGCCAGAGAAAAGGCATCATGAAATTTGACATATTGCAAGGTTTGAGCAGAGTTTGAACTGCAAGGCTTAAATTCAGGAGACTGGTAGCAAACTGCTTTGATGGGTAGGACCACATTAACGTATTATAGAATATCAGGTTGAAAGGAACCTCGAGGACCATCTGGTCCAATCTTTTTTGGCAAAAGCACAGTCTAGACAAGATGGCCCAGCATCTTGACCAACTAAATCTTAGAAGTGTCCAATGATGAGGAATCCACCACTTCCCTGGGGAGATTCTTCCAATGGCTGATTGTTCCAATTGTCAAAAATTTTCCTCGTGTCCAATCAGAATCTCCCCAGGAGTAACTTGTACCCTTCACCCCTTGTCTTTTCCATGGGATGTCTTTTAAAAAGGAAGTCTCCATCTTCACGGGAACTACCCTTCAAGTACTGGAACACATATCTAGCATGCAAAAAAAACCTTTAAGGAGAGAGCAATGGCGCATGCACAGTGAAGAAGGAGGAGACTGCCACTTTCAGAGAAGGAGCCTAGAGAGAGCTGTGATAGGCAAGAGTGCTAGCTGAAGCTAAGCTGCATTCTGAGAGCCAAGAAACGGTTTCCTGTATAATTCCTGATGTTTCATTTCACAGTCTAATGGCATTTAGGAAACACCATTCACTTTGACTACAGGTGAGGCTGTAAAACAGAAAAGTTGCACTACTGCTTCTACCTCAAGTCTATATTCCAAAGATTTCACAATGCCTGAAACACCCACACCACATGGCCCTACTGAAAACACTGGGGAAGAAAAACCCAGCTTTAATTTCCCCCTCCCCCCCAAGATCACACATGAAAAAAGACTTTATTTAGCAAGTGGAATAAATGGGTTTCATACTTGTCAAACTGGTGCTTTTAACTATACCTCTAAAGTAAAAGGCAGAATCATAGAATGGCTTGGGTTGGAAGAGACCTTAAAGATCATGGAGTTCCAACTTTCTGCCATGGGCAGGGACACCTCCCAGGTGCAGGTTTTTTGAGGTTTTGCAGGTTGCTCAAAGCCCCATCCAGCCTGGCCATAAACACTTCCAGGGATGAGGCATCCACAATTTCTCTGGGCAACCTGTTCCAGTGTCTCACCACCCTCACGGTAAATAACTTCTTCCTGATATCTAATCTAAATCTCCCCTCTTTCAGTTTAAAACCATTGCCCCTCATCCTATCACGATACTCCCCAATAAAGAATCCCTTCCCATCCCTCTTGTAGGTCCCCTTCAGGTACTGGAAGGCTGCTATAAGGTCTCCCCAGAGCCTTTTCTTCACCATGAACAACTCCAGCTATTTCAGCCTGTCTTCACAGGAGACATGCTCCAGCCCTCTGATCATCTTCATTGTCTTCTTCTGGACTTGCTCCAACAAATCATCTATATTCTTTAGGCATAAGCAGGATACTAACTCATGCCACTTTCAGGAGTAAGGGATTACACATAGAAGAATGGAAAACTATACTGTAAGTAAATATTCCCAAGACAGAATTGGAAATATTACTAATATTAGCTGTGAATACACTATTCTGAAGACTGTGTCTTCATTTAGATACAAGATCTAACTATTTGCATTAGGAAAGAACAGAGACCTGCACAATAAGTATTCCTGTAGCTCTGGAAACATAGGAGAGAAGTTTCTCATGGCACCAATTATGTATTCCCTATGTTCTTCTTCCATGTTTGAAAGAAGTGTATCATTCCTTTTTATACAATGGCAATATAAAAAAAAAAAACACACAGGAGACCAAAGTGCTGGTATTAATTCAGAAATCAAACTCCCTTTAAAGTCTAAATTCCCCAACTGTTCCTATTTCCCATGTATCAGCTTAAATTTTGGCTGAATCTGGAGTAAGCTAACTGCTGACCAGCTTAGGTGGCCATAGTAGAGAACAGTTTACGGACAAAATTTGCTGCTGCCAGGCGCTGCAAACACAATTGCATGGATCTGTTGAATCTGCAATTTCAATTCAAATTCAGCCATGAGTGTGAAAAATAGCACAGATGTAGATAGCTTGTACTCAGTGTGGCACATCAGGCTTTGCTACCTGCACACACCACTCTTCTGGTAGGTAATATAAATAAGAGACAGAACAAGCCATTAGAGGACTCACTATTTAATAGAATAGCATCCAGGTCCTTCACATGAATATAAAATGGCTGTTTTGAAGTCACAAATGTATTGAGATAATTAGATGCTCAGTGTTAAACAAACCAGATCAGGGAGGTGGTTTACAATTATTCTCTTAATAGCATATCTTCCTGACAGTGTCTAAAATAGTGCCTGGACTGCCTGATGTGGCTGGAGAACCTCAATAGCTTTATCTAGCATATACATTAACAATAAAAACTGGGGAGACAGACTTGTCACAGGTTACAGTGTTCAGGTTAAGGACTTCAACAAAAGCCATTCAGGAATGATACCTCATTAAAACTGTGCTCAAAAGCAGCTAGTGTGTCACCCATGACACAGAAATACTTGTCAGAAAACTCATCATTAATATCTCTATTTTTTCTCCTGCATAGAGTCTGCAGCTGAGTTTCACTGTTTTGGGCTATTTCTGTTGGTATAGAATCATTCTTTCTAGACTGGTCCTTTATAATAAAAAAGACCCAAAAAAAAGTCTGGTCGACGTTACCTAGATTTCAGTTGTATGTCCTGCACTCCTTTAGGTCAATTGAAAAATTTCAGTCTTATTTTATAAACCATCTTCACACAAGATCATAACATAAACCATTTGCAAGATGGCTGAATAAAGCTGACTGGCATGTGGCAGAATATGGTAACCTGTATGACAAATCTGTCATAACCTCATTTAAAAAACCTTAAAAACCAACCTTTAAAAGTTTAAACACTTTCTTTAAATGCTTTAGATGTGAGTTAAGTTCCACTCTCAACCTGTTTCATGGAATCACAGAATTGTCAGAGTTGGAAGGGACCTCTGGAGACCATCTAGTCCAACTCCCCTGCTAAAGCAGGATTGCTTAGAGCACATCACTCAGGACTGCATCCAGGTGGGTCTTGAAGGTCTCCAGAGAAGGGGGCTCCACACCCTCCCTGCGCAGCCTGTTCCAGGGCTCTGTCACCCTCACCATAAAGAAGTTTTCCTCATTTCCTATTTCCTATTTTTCAGAAATACCAAACTCAAAATCTTAAAATATTAAAAAGAATCTTAACATTTCTACTGCCTGGGCTGGAACACTTCAGTTCACATGAACTCCTTCAAGGCATTCATAAACTGTGTGGTCCAAAGTCTCCTTGTGGATTTCATTCCATGAGATACCAGGCCATTCCCAAGGATGAAAAGGAGCCTGGTTATTTCCCAACAAGCTTGACATTGTTTTGTCATTTCCTGAATGAGCATATCACTCCTTGGCCACCACACAAATCATCTAGTCAGGACAGGCTATTTTTATAGTTCCCAGATGGTCTTTACGTACTTTCATGCATGACATGAACTTTGGAGGATACAACCACTCTGGCGACCGTGGTACATGTGAAAACTGTTCTCTATAGGCAAAGAAAGGTAGGAGCTGTGTTGTGCACATGGGTACATCTATTCATAGTTATGTCATGCACTTCAGCTAGCACTGCATCATTTTATTTTCACAATGTACCTTAGCATTTGTCATTGGCAGGAGTTCAATTTGTGTCATAAAAAAATATACTGCCTCCAGTTTTAGTTCATTCTAGCTATCTGGTGCTTCCAAAGGGAAATCTGACAAGCCATTTGCATTCAGAAGTCGACTGGTACTTTTGACCCCAGCTCCATATTTTGACAGCAAACACTCAGCAATATTATCCATTTCTGAAATTATATTGGAGATACTATTGATATTCAGTGCTGCTGAATAAACTGTTCCAAAAGATTCCCTTGAGGCTGTCTACATATAGTCTTGGAACTAGTAAGAAAAAAAGTACAGATTCAAATATTTAGACCTCACTGTTATTAAAACTATATGACTGAAGCATGACAACTAACTGCCTCTAGGAAACCACACAAAGCATGCCACAAATTAAATTCTTTTCTGAGGATAATCAGTTATCCATACATTTTGTTGCTTAACAAAATTTGTGATTTACCACCTACACAGTGACTCATATAAATGGACATAAAATAGTGTTAGCCCATGCAACAAACCAACAATTTTGATGTGGTCAAGATGCTTACAGCTTCCGAAGGCTCCTTCCACGCTACTGAGACCCTGCAGCATAGCAAAGTGCGATTCTAGTTCTGGAGGCCACAGAGAAAGTGGAGACTGTTGTACAGAAGTAGAGAAAACTGTTTATCTGCCCAAAAATATTAGTTACGGAGGAAGAATCTGAAAAGTGTCCCTGGTGATTTAACTGCCCTTTTTGGCTCATTACTGCGTAGCTCCAGGCCATAACCGAAACCAAACTACACATCAATGAAGGGTACTGACACATGACAGAAAGGGCTTGTGGACTTGGACTTGTAACTAAGAGGGCACTTCACAATCTCTGTGTGACAGCTATTCCAGGCACTTTCTAGACCAGTCTTCATATTCTGCTCCAGTTCTGAGCACAACATCAATTTAAAGAAAAGCTGTTGAGTATGATGATGAATGGCACGCTGGTTTCAAGTAAGTTTATATATAGAAGATGAGAAACATTTCATGGAGCTGCAAATAGAACAAAAAAGTGACAGTATGCATAAAGCCACAGGACACACAACATAAAGGACACAACGAGCTTTTTTTCTCACCCTTGGAACAACTTTATAATTTTAGCACAGTGTTACAGCAAAATTCACCAAGGAACTTTATTTCCTCTCTCCATTAGGGCCTCCCAGGGAAACTCGGCTCTGGGTGCCTGAAGTTCAAATTACACCTTCCAGTACTGAACTCTGTTCTCTATACTTTGACAGAGAATTGACATTTTCCTTCTTCGCGTTCCGAACACTCAGTAGTTTTAAAAGCAAGTCTGGTCCTTAATACAGTCACACAGAGATTAATCTCTCCAACCTCAAAACTAAGAAAAATGAATGCCTGTGAACAAACTAAAAGAAGAAATTGCCACTCTAAGATAGCTGAATTGGGCCCATAAAGATGGCAATAGACTACTATTGGAACTGTAGCCACATTTTTGTTTAGTTGGCTTAGCTAAAGAGACTAGGGCTAAAGACAGAATGAAGTATGTGCCCCATATATATGCTCTAGACGTTCCCAACTTGCAGCCTGGAAGGAGACGTGGGTCTCACTCCAGAGCTTCACTGTTTCTCCTGAGCTCTTGTTCACTTTGGAATTCTAGAAGTCTGCAGGTAAGGACCCCAGAGTGAAGCCCCAGGCCTGGCTCACTACCTGTGGGAGCAGCATCTGCCCTGCCCTTAGGACAAGATGCTGTGATATGGCCCTGATCCATACCGACAGGGGATCAACACCCCAGGTCCCCTGGTCTCACCCCTTAGCTGGTATGTCTGAGCACTGCATTAGGTGCTACCTTAATATGAACAGCAGCATTGATAAAAACAAATGGATAAAACCCAGGATGTCTGGCTCTGAATTCTGGCTCCATCAAAGATTTGTTTTCTGACCTTGACTTACACCTGAAAGGCTGTATTCTGTCGGCTTCAGGCAGCAAGAGGTGGCTGAGTCACCTCAGTCAGCAAGATGGTTTCGGTAAGTGAATGATGAAATGGAGGGATCATCTAGCAGCAGAAAAGGCTCCTACCACAGCACTCTCCTCTACAGCACCAGTCCTGTCACTGGAAATGTCTCTGTACAAGTGTGAAAGCAGTGCTGCGGCAGAAATACAGGTGGAACTTGTAAATTACAATTAAAGCAATACATTGTGTGCTGTATTAAGAGACCTGTGCACACATCAAATTATTTTCTCCACCTGACTAAAATGAAAAATCCCTTTTTAGAAAGAATGTCACTAGCATTTTACAATCTCTCTTTACGTACCAGCTTAAACAATGGAGTTTGACCATCCTTTACAAGTGAGTTGAATGGTGAACAGAGTTCATGGTAAATCCAGCGATTAATTACAGACTGCTAAAGTCTTTAAATGCATGTGTCAGAAAGACATATATTTGTTTTCATGTCCAGTATAATCCCCCTTGCCTTAAAAGCCCAGAACCATCCCAAAATTTAGTAACAGCCACCTGCATCCATAGAGAAAAACAGTATTATCCAGAGATAAAATCCTTTGCTCTGAAGTCTTACGTTTTGTCATGCATAATTCCTAAGTCATTTTTGTGCCAGAAAAAGAAAAATGCCTGTAGTACTGAAAATTACTATATTTATTTGTAACCCAAATGTGCTTGTGAATAAAATCATAATTTGAACACTGAAATTAAGACAAAATATTTCAAGCTTGCTTCATACTTCCCAAATGAAGTACGTTTTATAACTCAAAATAATGGGAGAAACTAAGCAGTTTATACTCAAGACTGATTCCAAAAGATTACATTTGATTGTCAATTCCAACTCTGCAACCTTGGGAAATACAACTTAATCTTTTTCTTTACAGCCCACTGTGAAGTGCTTTATAATAGTTCACTTAGGATTGAACCACCTTACCAGTGTTTTGTTGTAATGAGCCGGACACGATTTACAGAAAAAAAAATAATAAAAAAAAAACAAAACTCAAGATGATAATGCAAACCTTATCCAAGGATATAAATCACCATATATCTTCACTTTAAAAATTCCCTTCAAGAATCATCATCATCACATTAACAAAAAAAACATCAACCCTGACTGTGAATTCAAGGTTGATAGGTTGATTGAATTTCGTCACACTCCCAACCTTTCAGCTTCCTCTTAATTCAAATTATTAATTGGCAGATATCCAGAAGAAGCAGGGGAGGGGAAATCTAATTTGTGCATGTACTTAGGCAACTAAAAACTCCCTTTACGACTGCTTATCTCCATATTCCCTCTGTTCATCTTCCAGAAAAGCAACAGAATAAAAGCAGAAGCATTTTTGTAGTGGAAGAGAATGAAGTGCTAAAAGCATAAGCCATTTTTCAGCAACTGCAGAAACACACATCCTTGCCTTTCTTGCTCCCCTTGTTTTCATCACTGGTATTAGTAGTTATTTTTTAACTGCTGCACAATGCGGCAAGTCCCTCCAACAGGAGATGCAAAGGCAAAGCTTCTTTCCCAAAGAACTTGCAGTTAAAGCTTTCAACTAAACCCACTGGTGTTATTAAAAGTAAAGGATGAGACTTCATAGCTCTTGGGTGAAGTAGGGGCATGACAATGATCCTGTGGTACTTACAGAACCTCACCGCTTGCAGGTCTAAGGGAAGCACAGTTCATGAGGAAGAAGAGGGATGCAGGGGTCTATATAAGTACACAAAAAAAGTGGATTTCTCCACTTTCACAGCTTGCTCTTTCTTACATCAACCTCCCAAGATTATTTTTGACTTTTATCGTTTCTTTGTTATGCTTTTAGAATTTCCCTATTTCCCCTCAGGGTTTGGGGTATTCAGAATGAAGGTTATCTTTATGCTAGAGCAGCTGAAACTTCGCAGTTTTCTATTTCCAAGACACAGTTGACTAAACTTGGCAACATTTACAGTATCTGCTGAAATCAACACCTGACTTCCTCTATACCAAGTAGCATTAATTAGATAACTGACA
>VZRU01014103.1:63663-115073 GCA_013398155.1 Pedionomus torquatus | reverse complement strand
AAAAAAAAAAAAAACCAAACTGAAAGAAGATGATTACTCTCATCTGCCTTGTTTTGATACCAGTCACTTTTCAGTGCTACCGGTAAAAGAGTGAATGGTTAAATCTGGAAATGTTTGTAGTATTAAAAACGTGAAAAATTCAAACCCAACTGTGTCAGCTTATGCAGGCAGTAGAAGGACTGGAGCTAAAAGCAGTACATAGAATTGAAATCATTTAGGTTGGAAAAGACCTTTAAGACCATTGAGTCCAGCCATACAATAACTTACTCATATGCGCTGCAATTTGTTCCTTACTGAAATCCCTATGAACTCCTGATGGCCGAAAGAAGAAAAAAAGCCTGAGGTGTTCTGGCTGCCACTGGCAGATGACCCCAGGAAGCTGCAGGCCACTTGTGGAGAGGGAGAACTCCACCACGGGGACCTCAGCCACAGTTGGGCAGATTAAATACAGCACCGTCACCCTGCTGGTGAGGCTTTGCATTTCTTGCTACGTGGCCTGCAAAGCCGTTGGAACAAATGGCATTATGGAGTTGGGATTTTATGTTGCTTTTCATGACATTATTCCCATAGCCATGGGTATAAAATTGACTTTGGAAAACCAAAAGTCAATCTGCAGGTATTTTTTTCTTGCACATCATTGCTAATAAGAAGATGTCTCAAAGTGAAATTAGCTCAAATATTCAGGTGCAATACCCCAATACCCATTTTTGCAGTGTTGTTGCCACAGATGGATAGGAACAGCTGTGTCTGACCACAACTTATTCAACCATTCAGCTGTAGTACAGGGAGGGCAAGTTACACCTCACCATCTTTCATCAATAAGGACTCTGCCTAATTGTAAAACATGCAGTAAGCGCTCACTCGTTACCATGTGCAGCAGCACCAGTTTTCACTATTTGCCAAAGATACTCATATATGAAAGACAACAGAGCTACAAGCTATGCTGCTATTTTCCAGAATCTGCTTGCAAACCAGAAGGCATAATTTCATCTTTAACATAATCAAATGCCTTTAAACATGAGGGGAGTAACACTTTATTCCAGTAGGTTCAACACTCAATTTAAACATTTCAAAAGATGGTGCACCATTAAGCCCAGCATACAGAAACTCATTTTTCAATTGTTTTCCCCTCCCAAATATTTATGCATTCAGAAACACTTCCAACTGTTCTGCCAGTTCCAAGAGGGAAATACTTGAGTTGTTGTTTAACCTGACTTGTAAAAAAGATGCACACTGTTATTCCTTACCCAAGCCCTGGAGTATGCAAAAAACAGTGACATCTGTGCTGCATGCAGTAAGTAACCACATCTTGTTTTTAAGTCTTGACCACATCCTTTTTACCTCCATTTCAGCTTGGCAGGCCTAATTTAAGTAGTGGTTTACTAATTAGATGAAAAAGCATTAAAAATGCCTGCAAAACCAATCAGCAAAGTCCCATTTCACCTTCAATGAGCTAATTTCCTTCATTGCCAGATCAAAGGTATTGCAGATGGCACACACACAAACAGCAGAATTCAAACTTGAATATTATAGACAATCAAACACTGCTGAGGAGCAAACCAAAAGTAATAACTGTAGCTTTTATAAAATGCATAAGTAGCAAGAGGTTCATAAGAAATCTACTGGTGTTCCCAGTTCCTTTTTGCTCCCAGGTCTTTTAAATGTTCACTGTACCAATCACTTGTAACACGAATGGAGAGGAGTGAGCATAACATCACCTGGTTTTATTCCAATATTGGACCGAGAAGCCTATTAATTATGTGAGATTACACACCATCCAAAGAAAATCACTTTGTTTTCAACTGTCAATTGAAACTACAAGGGAGAAAAAGTCACTGTGCTTTTAAAGGAAGGACAAAATAACTTATATATTGTCTATGATCCAGAAGGAGGTAATTTCAAAGGGCAGAATATTAATTTTTATGTGTTATATTAGTTAAAAATGCTACATGCTAATGAAAAGTTATTCTGCAAGGTTCAAAACAAATCTAAGAGCAGCTAAATTAATAGAACTATTCAGATAACAGGATACAGTATAAAATAAAGGGTCATGAGGCTTAGGGGTTTTAAAGCCCAGTCTTCAGGATCAAGTAACACAAAATACAACAATAGGAAAATGTGATCACAGACCCATTAACCTATCTATTTTATCAGTTCGGTTCGAGTTTAAAGCAGTTTAAATGAGCTTTGATAATGAAAGGTGACAGGACCAGATCAAATGGTGCAAGTGATTTGATTAGCTCCATGCTAACCATCACGGGTAGATTTAATTTAGAACAGAGCAATCATGTCTGACTGTGGTAAACAGCTCAGCATCTGCTCTCCAAGGTATAACACCTTCATAGGAGAGAGACTGAGATCTGCTCTCTTTGCATAGTTTTTACCTAAATGCCCTGTTTCAAGCTCCTGGTATCTTCTCAAGACAAACAACTACAATAAAGAGAACGATGCAAGTTTCTAGAACACCAAGAAACCACTTGATGAATAAAATCTGCTGTGTAAACTGTTTCTAAATCTACAGAAAAGTATAATTAAAATTATGTAAACAGCCCCTGGGGCTGAGTTTAGTGGTCATCCAGAATAAATGGGACAAAGCCACAGCAAAATCCATATATCTAAAATATTTCATCAACACATCAACTCAGTGGTAATGAACATGCTGCAGCATCAGAAATTTTTTGCCCTCCATCCCTGTAAAACAAAGCCACTCCTATTTTGCTCTCTCTTTCAGATGCGCAATTCTTCCACTGCATAGCAACAACGGTTTAAATCAATACAAATGCAATTTCATTTGTCTCCAATATATTTGTGCCGAAATTTTAGGATGCAGAACATAATATAATGATGCAGATCATTACCTAGCAATGAGTCCTTAATATTCATTCTCCTGTGAAACCCTAACCCAAAATCAACTTAAGAGTCAAGAGATGAACATATGCAAAGAGGCTAGATTTCAAAAAAACCTCCAGCAAAGTTCAGATACTCTTTACTCACAGCACTGTATGCAAAGCGAGGACATACACTGATTCTACCAGAAACAACCACAGTAAGATGACAGAGCTCTGAGAGATATGGCAACACAAAAGCTTTGGGGAATGACTGAAATAAGCACCGTAAGATAAATGGATATTCTACGTGAGATTTTGTAAATTCTCAAAACACTGACATTGATGGAGCATCTCTCTTATGAAAAAGAGGCTGAGAGGCCTGGGTCTATTTAGCTTGGAGAAGAGAAGACTGAGAGGAGATGTCATCACTGCTTATAAATATCTAAAGGGTAGGTGTCAAGAGGATGGAGCCAGACTCTTTTCAGTGGAGCTCAGTGCCAGGACAAGGGGCAACGGGCACAACCTGGAACTCAGGAAAATTCCATTTCAGCATGGGGAAAAACTTCTTTACTTTGAGGGTGATGGAACACTGGAACAGGTTTCCTAGAGAGGTTGTGGAATCTCTTCTGGAGATATTTAGAACCCACCTGGATGCATTCCTGCCTGCTCTAGGTGAACCTGCTTTGGCAGGGGAGCTAGACTAGATGATTTCCAAAGGTCCCTTCCGACCTTCACCATTCCGTGATTTTGTGATTCTGTGAAAGATTATTAGTTTACAGGGAGGAAAAAGGAAAACAGTTGGCAAATCTGTATTTATCCCTACCACAAAACTGGTAATAGGCAATAACAACAGGTTTAATCTCTGCCTCAGAGATAAACTGATTTTTTTCCCTCATTTTTGGATTTTGGCCACACTATCTAACAAAGCATCTGTGGAGTGTTGAAACTCAGATGATCCCTAGGCTCCAGCCTCCTCGTTGGGATTGTCAGACCATTCTTTCTTCCCCTTCCACTCAAACTCCCTGACCCAACTGCTTCTGCTGATGCCCCTCCCCATCCCTTGGAGCACAGCCTTCAGATCCATGTCACCATGGATAGCACTGTTGTCTTGATTTTTACTGCTCTGGCTTGGAGTCATTTTATTTAAAACTGATATTGTACTTGTTACCTTTTTTCTTAAAAAAAAAAAAAGATCTTTGCATAATTTTAGACATCTACTTATGGGGAGAATTTTCACTTGCAAAGATTATATATATTAGACTTCCATAACATGATCTAATTAGGATGAATTCAAAATATTTGGGCTTACACTTGAACAGATAATTTTTGAAGATCTAGCAGTATCTAGAGAGAAGCTAATTGCATACATAGAAATTAGAAAACTTCTTCCCCAATTTATTACTAAATAGAGATTTATCAACTCTGATTGTTTAAAACAGAAATCGTCCCGCTATGATTAATAGTTTGATTTAAAACTGGAGTTGTTTAAAAGAAGGAGATAAAAAAAAATATTGGAATGATATTGTATAATCTGGAAAGGTTTGAAGTAATGTTCTGGAAAATATGGCTGGAAAGATCTCCTGGCATATCAGATATCAAGTTCAGCCTTAGTCATATTTTATCACAGCTGAACTTTTGGCTCAAAAAATAAAGAATGTGTAAAAAATCATGAAGCTGGCAGTGTAAAATGAGGTTATTGTGCTAAAACCTAAAGTAACATATTTTTAAAATATGGAATTAATTTACATTTTAGGTCAAATTTTGAAGCAAATTACCAGAGATATGTAATATCTGTATTCATGGAATGGAAGCACATAAGTAACAAGGAGACATGGTTTTGTTTAAGGCCGAATTACGATGTTTATTCAAAAAGGTGCACTACACCCCTTTTGTTTTTTGTGCCAGTAAAAGGATTATTGTTTTTGCATAATGATGCTAGATTTTTAATATAGAGAAAAAGACTCATCTCAATGTCAAAACTTAATCATGCCAGAATTTTTTTGGAACAAAGTTTGTAACTTGAAAGCACAAAGGACAAATAAGCGTATTTTCTGCATTTCATTTCTCTACAGACATAAGAAGATATTAAAATAATAAGCAAGTCTTTAAGATTGAACTTATTAATAATGAGGCAAGATGATTAACATGTTTAAAGCCTACTTTGAGTTATATGGGCCATATGATGCAATTCCTGTATAAAAGCCAGCAGCTACACTTTAATTACACCAAGATTTCCTCAAACTAATTTTGTTGTGCTATCAGTGTTGAGCAGAAGAGGCAGAAACAGCATTATCATCCTTACATTAAGTACCAGAAGCAGCATTTGAAGTCTCAGGGTATATTTACATACTATTTTAAAGCAAGTCCTTGCTGTACCCTGATCTGGAAGAGTGTTTCTGAATCAGCAGTCCAGAATTGCCATTAACTAGTACGGCAAGAACATCTCTGAAGACAGAGTGCTGTTTTTCCATTCTTGTCAACTACACTTAACAGGACATATTCTGAACACATGTTTTTAGATAAGCCAGCTAAAACACAAGTTTGTCTTAATGCCTTTTACAACTGCAAAAGGAAGAATAGGTTGGTAAAGGCAAAAGTACACAGCTGCTTAAGCAGCTGTCAAATACTACTGTAAACAAATTATGGGTTGATCTTTCACATATTATACATTTTCCATAATTGCCTATCTAAACAAATGTTAGCAAATGGGTGATATACTACATATGTATATTATTAAAAGATCATAGACAATTAATATATAGTGCTGTTGTGGTTTAACCCCAGCCAGCAGCTAAGCACCACGCAGCCGCTTGCTTGCTTAGTCCCTCCCCTCCTCCCCACAGTGGGATTTGGGACAGAATCAGAAAAGGAAAAGTGAGAAAATTTGTGGGCTAAGAACAGTTTAATAATTGAAATAAAGTAAAATAATACTAACAACAATAAAAATAATAAATTGTAATGAAAAGGAAAATACCCCCCTCCAAAAAAAAAAGAAGAAGAGATGAGACCCAAGAAAAGACAAGTGATGCAAATGTAAAACAACTGCTCATGACCAACTGATGGCAGCCAGCCACTGAGCAGCAGCCACTGCTCCCTGGCCAATTCCCCCCAGGTAATATACTGAGCACGATGCCATGTGGAATGGAATAGCCCTTCACCAGAATAGGAATTCCTTCTATCAGGGAATGTAAAAATGATTAAGGTGAATAATTATATCCAGAGTCCTTGATTATGGGGGGGAAGCAAGTAGGGACCAGAGAGAAATTACCCTACATTTCCTTGGTCAGAGATATACAATCATGCTATAGAGGAAGGCTCCTATGATTGATCATTCTGTTTATTAGGACTGGAAGCATGCTAGATAAAAGGGAAATTCATTTGTGCATGTACCAGTTGAACTAAGCTTATTTAAATAGATTTAAGTTGATAAACACAATTCATGTTAGAGATTTGGAATGCTTGCTAATTTACATTGTAGCTCACAGAGTAACCAATAAAAAAATGTTACTCACTTCAGCTATAACAAAAATTACAAACCCACTTTGTTCTACTAGAAGAAATACATTGTTTGGAAGAGTATCTTCCCTCTTGCTCGTGTATTTTCTGAGTACGTAATGGCCATATTAGCCCAGTCTCCTGAATCATTTATGAGAAGAGACAACCCTGGGAAGCCGCCTCACATGTGGAATTCTGAACGCACTATGGATTACTCAAAGAGAATGGGTTTACATGGTCAATACAAAGTCTGTTTTGATATGTACTGCACCAATGGTTGCACCAATGTAAAACTGGGTACACTGCAGCTGTTTGCCTCTGCTCCTTAACTGGAGTTTACTCCCTCACAGATGAACCAGAACAAGACACTGATACCTCCTTGGCTGCTTTAAAGCTAGAACATCCCAGTATTTTTTAACAAACTTCAGCAAGAGCTGTCTGGAAACAGACTTTGCACTGAAACAGTCAGGGACAAGCAGGTGAGCTGCTCTTTTGTTTCAGGGGTAGGCTCCATAATAGGTTAAATCACCACAGCTTCTTCCGTGGTGACCATTCACTCTCCAACATTACCATTGCAACAACTTTAGTAGGTTAGAGTAATTACATTTATGAAAGGGAAGCTTGGGCCAAAGTACTTCATTACAAAACCAACTGTGAACCTGACTTCAGTACGTAAGTGAAAATGTATTACCAGTGATCACATGCTTGTAATTCCATTTTGATTAATTATACCTGAAACCTCACCAATTCACACCAAAGAACTACATCTTAACTCTCACTACTACAGCTAAGTTAACTTTTGAGAAAAAAATATTTTTATTTCTTTTCACTTACAGCCAGCATTCAGAATGAAGATTAGACAGTAAAATATCATGTGAAAGTGCTCACAGGATGCCTGAAGATGGAAATTCTTCTGAAACTAACTGATGTTAATCTGTTTATTGGGCACAAATCTTTATCATGTACTCTCTACCATAAATTGTATTCATGTTCCATTAAATCAAAACAGTTCAGGAAGGAACAGCTCACACAAATACATAAATAGTGACACAGATTCTATACATCTTCAAAGCTTAATGTATACAGAAACAACTTATTAAAAGAACAACGATATTACATGTTCTGTTTCTGTGTGGGACGACTACATGAGATGTTCAGATATGGAGGAGTATGTTTAGCTAGACTGCCCGCAGCAATTCCATTTCTATAGCATAATGTGATAAAATAATTCAGTTCAAAACAAAAGCTTCAAGTGAACCAGCCTTTAAAAAGAAGAGAATTCTATTCTTCAGAAGAAAATAAACTGTCCTAATTCTGCTTGGGAATCACCAGGCTTACTGCATATTCATAGTCCTTTGTTACAGGTAGTTTATGGAAGACACAATGTCTCTGGTATGTGCTACACACAGTGTTTGTGCGGTAGAGGTATAAGGATGTACCTGAGTTTTCCAAGAGTCCCACAGCCTAAACTGAATTCACCGACCAGGGCAAATTTCTGCAGTTGTGCCCAGACGGGTTAAGCAGACTTCAGGCAGATGCCAAAAACCGTTTGCCATGTGAAGTCTCTGCTGAGCAGTCACAGGAGCGGTTTCGGGCAACGCAGAGTTAATACTCTCACCCACCCTGTGGCAGAGTGGCATGCTCACGGAGGTATGCACCTTTTGCTTAATCTGGCACTCCAGGTAAGCTAAACATACACTTATTAACGATTAAAACAAAACTATCTTTCTCCACTCTGCATATCTACTACTAGCGCTTTCAAGTGACTGGCACAGGGAATGTGGTATCCTAATGTGCTCTACAAATCAGAGTACAGGACTGTCACAGCCTACACCTAAATGGTCTGAATTATGCCGTAAATAATCACCAGCTTAGTTGCCTCTCTTCACTATCACTAATGTCCTTGGAACCTTATCTGTGCTAATGAAAAACGATTTTTTAAAAGAAAAAACAAAAGAGCAGTAATCTGATTCCACCGGCAGCAGTTTAAAAAAGTAACATATAAAAGGAAGACTCAAAGCACGTATCTCAGAAGTTGGCCATGACTGGAATAGTAGTTTCCTCATCTCTCCAGCACAACATAAAGGCATAAGAATTGTTACCTAATAAATACGTTCATGCTCTAGCTAGTTATATTTTCTTCTGACTTAGCTCAAAGGTCAGAAAATACTAATTAAGTAATATTTCATGAATAAAGCTGAAGTTCAGTTAATTATTATTCACCAAGTTGCAAGAGAAGTATAAGCGATTATATAAATAAAATTCTGCTTTAGCCTTGACACAGCTGCAAATTTAAAGAATGTTTGTTTTTATGTTATTTTAAAATATGCCTATTTTTTAAAATATTATGACAACACTTCACTATTTCTCAGTGAACAGACAAAATGCCATGTGACTTTTAAGAATAACCATACACTATGAACAACGAATACTGAGTAGTCCAAGGGAGTAGTTCATGTTTTGGCCAACAGGTACCATATTATTTGTTGACAATACTTGAAAAAAAATTTAGAAATAAAAATCAATACAGAGTTTATTAACTGAAACCAAGAATTATATTATAAATGATATTGTTTATTTTATTTGGATATCTAACTGACTAACAAAATGATTTGATGGGATCTAGTGGCAACAATATCTGTTGTTACAATACAGCTTCTCTCTCTGCCTGTGAAATACCACTGAGAAATTTCTAAATAAATTAAACCAAACCATTAAAAGTCACTACTTGTAAAAAAATGGTAAAAGTTGTAAAGGACCAAGTAAGCACAGTTATATACTAATAATTTTCAAACTCACACACTTGCAAGTCAACTCTCTGATGACAGTTCCTTTTACGTTCCTTGTATAAAATGCAATGTTCTTACGTAAAAAGATGTCACACATTTCATCAAAATCAACCACCTTAATGCTGACCTATATATAATGAAACATTGTTCTCAGTCACACTAAGGGAATGCTTCTGAAATGTTTTTGAAAAATACTGTTCTGGAAATATTTTTCAAAAGGAATATTGAATATTTTCTTATGTTAATCTGTGCCTGTGCACTTCTACCGAAAATAGATACAACATTCGCTAACTACATCCAAGCTCCTTGAACAAAAGAAACCTGTTCAGGTTATCAGCTGATCTATTTGAAATATCTTCCACTTAGATCCTATCCATCTAATTCTTACATTCAGAGTCATTAATTCATCATGATACAATAAACATCAATCTAGTAATAGGTGATCTGGTTCTTCCGACGTAAAACAGAATCATAGAATTGTCTAGTTTGAAAGGGACCTTTCAGATCATCTAGTCCAACCACCAACCTAACTGATAGAAAACAACTCGTCACTAAGCACTATATCGATTCGTCTTTTGAATACCTCCATGGATGATGCTTCAACCACCCTCACTGGGCAGCCCACATACTCCTACTGTTTCTAACTAAACGCCCCCAATTCTTTATGTTCTCACATCTAATTGCCTCATCTCTCTGTTTCATCTTGCTTTTTACACTCTAACGTTTTCTAGACAAGATACTACGATTCTCTATGCATTTATACAATACCACACCTGGTCATGATAGTCAGCCCCTCGTCATTGCTACCACATCCATCGTATCAATAATAAACAAAGATATTAGTAAGAATGCATGGGACAAAATTAACGTCCCCGTATTTCGTTAAAACACATTTTAACAGTCTTGATAGTGATTTTGGCTGTGATTTTCAAAAGCTACCATTAACTTGTGAAATAATTTTGGTGTCTACCTAGTGGAAAGTACTAAAGTGGTCTGACACTAATCACGTAAAAATTGTTGGCCTAGTCTGAGTAAACCAAATGAGTAAAACACAGGATAGAAGAAAATTCTGTGGTTCCTTCACAGGCACAAGGGAAGATCCACTAAAAATGATTGCTAACTTTGTAAAATCTTAATGTTTTTTTTCCTACTTTTGGGTTTCCTTATTCTGGGTTCAGATAAGCAACAGTTATAGAACTCCAAGCAGATTTGCATTGCTGCTCCTACCAGCTCCAAAATCCAACAAGAAATTTCTACAACATTCAATGTCAGCAAGTTACATGACATTTTCCTAGANACAAGGGAAGATCCACTAAAAATGATTGCTAATTTTGTAAAATCTTAATGTTTTTTTTTCCTACTTTTCTTACTGTTTCTTTCTTCAAAACATGACACTTTCTACCTGTATTGGCTTGGTCCTCACTGTAGAATGGTGACAGACATTCAGACATTCTTTTCTGTAAAGTCCCAGTTTTACTATGTGATGGAAAAGTGCTAAAGCATGCACTGTCACTCCTCCTCTCTGGCTAGCAAAAGACCAGCTGAATGTTTCAGAAGGAAGGATGTCAAAGAGACATATTATTACTCTCTTCGGATAAGGGTAACCTACGGTAGGCAAACGGCTTCTAAAGCAAACTAGGAGGTGTTACAGAAACAGATGCAGTGCAAACTGCAGCCTTCCATATGGACACCTGAGTGGAGGCAAGAATCAGAGACCAAGGAAGAAGGTGATAGTGGCCATAAGCTCTTGTTTAGAAGGAGGCGATTTGTATAGTTGCTATTGCTTTAAACTGGTTAGGAGCTCTCCACAATTAAACCATTAAAATAATAATTTCTGACTTTCCTGGGAAACCTCTTATTAAAAGGACTAAAGGAAAAAGACATAGAAGAAGATACTCAACATTATTGGCACTGTTATCTCTCAGAATTACTGATAAGCCTGGGACGCAGGATCTTGAATGCATAAAGATAATATGCTAGCAGATCCCTGGAGGGCACACTGTTGGTAATATGATATAGCACAAATCACCAAACCATATCAGAGAACGAGGTGATCTGCTCCTTAAATTAGGACCTCCATCAGAAAGATGTAATATAGAAATACCGTGCAGACAGTGCTAACACATCAGGCATTCCTAAATTTTTCTTTTTGTCATATCAAAAGGATGACTATACTTTGAACCTGGGTATTCTATATGTAAAGTTTAGTTAATCACAAGAATAGAAGTTTATTGGCCCAGTAAACCAGAGGAAAATTATACACTTGGGAGAAACCAAAGATGAAAGTGTAGAAGGACTCTCTCTACCCTACTGCCACCAGGGACCCAAGGTCACTATTAAAATAGTCCAAAAAAGGCAAGTGGTGACAAAAAAGAAATAATCACAGTTTAATTCTGGGTTAAGGCTGTAATTAGTTTGAAATATACATCACACACAAAAAAACCTCCAACCCTCAGCTAGAAATTAACTTAAATAGGAAATTTTTGGCTAAAGAAAACAGACAAGAAAACAGAGGGACCCCAACTTCTGATTCATTCTTTAAAAGAATACAAAAACACTATGCAAAAAAAAAAACCCTGAACCAACAGATATTTTTTCTCTGTAAGTAGAAAAAAAAGGCAATTTTACAGATAAGGAGGCCATTAGTAATCAAAATGAATGTTAAAAGACAACTTCAAATTAGCACACCCAGATAATTTGTGCCTTAGAATCCTGAAAGTGTTTGCAAGAGTATCATTTCAATGACACTAATTTTCAATACATTCTGGAACACCAAAGACATTCAGTAAGACTGTGAGCATTTTCTGCTAACATTTGAAGATGGCAAGTGCTATGATCTCCATAATTATAGAGCTCTAAGCTACTATTAGTCTTAGACAAAATAACCAGCAAATTAATAAAGGATAAACTCACTGGGAAATGACACAAATAAAACTGATGCTAGTCAACACCATTTTATAGAAACTTGGCCAGTAAAACACAAACCTTTGATGTAAGCATCTGATAAAGTTACGAACTGTGGTCAATAAGTTACTCCATAAATGAAACAGACTTCTGAACAACATTTAGCTTACAGCCACACAACATTCTGAGTAAGAAAATATTATCAGTATCATCAAATGTGATTAAGGTGGAGATATCAAATAGTTAACAGGAAATAATAATTAAAGAAGAGTGCTCTACATTACCCCAATTAAACCATTCCATACTAGCTCAACTTTACCTAAGTGTACCATCAATGATACAGAAGTAAATATTGATAGCAGTTATGACGCCAAAACAGCCAGGTTGTTTAATAAAGGTCAAAGAGTGGTTATTCAGACTAATATGAATTGCTTTGTGAGGTGGAGATGGTGTACTACAGCCAAGTTGACTTCTATAGCAGGAAAAAACACGTAAGTATTACCCAGAGAACGGTGTATGAAACTGAGGACTTAGAACTCCCCCCACAACAAAAAAATCTTCATGGAACAGAAACAACTCAATACAAATGCCAGTGAAACCTTATGACAAAAATGAGTAATGACTCCCTCCTCACACAAAAGTGCATAGGACCAGAGATACCACTAATTCTCAACATTAGTGATACTGGCATAACAACTGCAGCGGTATCGCCGCTTTGCCAAAATGGCAAAGATCTTTGCTGTTCTCGATGTGTTCTCCATAATTCACCAAAAAAGGGGAAGAATTCTGTACCTCCTTAAGATGTTAACCAGAAAGCCCTACATGCTCTTATTAGTACAGGAGGGAATTAGAAGGACCTTGTATGAAAAGAGCACAGCATTGATTTGAAAAGGCTGCAGAGTACCAATGAATGTTACATGATCACAGGAACAGTCTCTATTCTTTTCCAAGAGGGTAAGAGAGCTCAGGCCTAACATCAGTGACTGGGCAGTACCAATAGTGGTGTAGGTATAGCAGTAAGGCAGATCTTACCATGGATGTTTTTTAGGGTTATTTTATTACATATGAAATACTTCATCCCAAAGCCACTTAAAGAGTAATTCAGTATGGTTTTTCTTTGTTACATTGTGGCTCTTCAATCTGTAGCTTAAAAATCCCCTCTGAATAAATGCAGACTTTTTGCCAAAGGTCTCTGAGAGAGCTGGACTGCCATATCCTTCCATGACAACATGGGTAGAAGAACATCGTCATGTATATGCCTAGGAACTAACTGCATGTGTGGCTTCACCGGGAGAAATCTGAAAGGCAGCTGGACAGAAAACCACATACTTGAGGTAGGCTTTTGTTTGGTGGTTAATTTTGGCTTACCTGGTCGTGAGACCCTTGAGCTGCTGAATGCTGCTCCTCGCAGGCTGCTGTCGAGAGTCTGGGGGTTTGAGTTATCATGGAGATCACCGCATCTGACAGCTGAGAGGGCTGCAATGAGAGACAGAGGGACCCATTAAGCTGGTTTCCATCATCTCATCAACACACAAGCATTTGACTCTTTCTCTTTTGGCGTTCACCAAGGTATGAGCTCCCAAGCTAGGAGCTTTGGCAGAATCACAAGGTGGAAAAAACCCAGCACCCACCACAGCAAGAATACAAGAGGCAAGGGCAAGCCCCAGTGACTCACAGCGTTCAAATACTTTGCAAAGCTATGCACTTTTTCGGGAACCTGAAAGAATCTTAATACACCCTGAGCTTGCCTCAACGATTTTCAGCCTCTTTGGTCAAGTATATCAGCAAGCAATTCAACCAGAACTGCTGCTGAGCATGAGACTGAACTACCAGCACGCTGCCCCAGAACAGCAGGGGGACACAAAAGTGCTCCCCGAGAAAGCTTCCAATGGAAACTGATTGAGCATCACTTCTGTGCAAAAAGAAGTAGGCCAAAGAAATTACCTTCCTGTATGTTTTCAGAGGAAAGTCTTAAGGAAAGCACTGATGAAAATCAAGCATGATTCAAACATGACATGCCTCTGCAACAGTAAACCTATTTGCAGGCTTTCCTACGCCTGCTATCAAGCACGATGAGTAAAGTTCTATTTCATATTTACCTCTGCCACTCGACTGCCATGTATCTTGACTAGTCTCCCTATTCCTGCATTTCAAACCTTAAGTCTTACACTCCGTATTTGTCTATATAATCTAATAATTAAATGCTTTAAAGTGAAATAAGATATTCATTGGAGACTTCTAAAATTAATTACACTCTTCCACATAAATGTCTTACAGCTTTTAAAACTATACATTAAGGATCATTTTATGATATAATCAATTTAATAAATATTTAAACACATCACCAGAAGAAGCTTTCATACATCGAGTTCTAATTTTCAGTCTGCAGTACTACAACATGTTCTCATTTACAACACCGTGAGACAAGTACACCGTCCAGCCAAGTGCAATTACTCACCTGAGAAAGAGTTATACCAATTCTAACCAGAGGTGAATGTCTATACAAGGGTCAAGAAATGACTATTTAAGCATTGCAAAGTATCAACAATACATTAGCTAGAAGTTCGTAGTTTTTCTGAGTTTCTCCACTGAATGGTTATGAATGTGCATAAATTGGTTGGGTCACCTTTTCATTTGTTCTATTTACAGATCTTCTATACTGGATCTCTCTTACCAGTGACAGGATCACTTAAAGGCCATTCATTTTCCCACGTTACTACAGAGCACGCAGAAGATATCAGTACAGGCAGCACTGGCAACACAGCCTGGAAGAGCTAATTAAATTCTATAATAACACCAGCTTTGGTGACCTTGCCAGGCAGCTTTTTGGTAAAAACGTTCCTACTACTGAAAAAGCTTTGTGTGTGAGGTCTAAACCCAAGTATATAAATGATGTTCAAGAGTGTAGAAAGGAAAAAGAGACAAATTAGAGTTTGAAATAAATTATTTCTTTATGATCATTATTATTCTATTACACACAAGTGTCAGTAACATTTAAAAGTGATATAGATTTCTCTTAGGACTGGGTGAGAACATACATGTGGATGGTTGTAATCATTTGTCAAACTAGCAGATGCCCCAACCTATAAGGCTTAACTCAACCATAAAAGTTTCTTAAACTCTAACTTCATACAGAAATAACTGCTAGTATAAGCTTTGAAATAAACAGTATGAAAGTCAGAAAATGTTTTTTACACTTTCATTTTTAAACTTTCATTGGATTAGTAACATCACAACCTATCACTACTTACACTAGGATAAAGGTCTCCACAGTTTATAAAGAAATCGAAAAAAAACCCACCAGAGATCACAGAACACAGCTGCAGAAGTGATTAGAGCACCATAGAAAATACATTAATAATATTTGAAGAGTTCAATCTGTAGAGTTTATCTAGAAATAGATGGATGAGCTGATTACAGCACCTAAGTATTTTCATGGGGTGAAAATACTGAATACCAACTGGCTTATTAATCTAGCTGAGAAGGGTATACATAAAATAAGTCGGCCTCTGGGAACAGACACCAAATTCAAATGAGAAACAAATGCACACACAGGTGCATTTCATCACCTGTGACAAACCATCCAAAGGAGAATACAGAGATTCTCCATTTGTTGATAAAAAGGTTTAGTGGTACTTTTCTAGATGAACTTTTTGTGAAAATGCAAGTTACTCTGTAGTCATATACAAGTTACTGAGTTTCATACAAACAAGTGAAGTCTGCAATACAGAGAAAGGGAGATCAGGTGATGTAGTCCTCCCTTCCTGGTCATAAATTAAGTATATTATGATTCAAAATGATTGTCTAGCTTTGTAAATAAAGCATTAGAGAGTGATAAGCACTGTGCATGCTAAGAACACATGCTTTGTGACACATAAGCACATATAAACACAAATACACTGAGAGACTGGATGTGTGTTCAGGCCATATGTGGAGTCAGAGAATTACAACCATTTTTCCAGAGACAGGTGGACTAAATTCTGCTCAGAATAATATTATAGCTTCTAATTTGGGAAGCTTCTAATTTCCTCAATGAGCTGAAAGGACTCAGTCATAGGAGAACTCTCTTCACAAGGGTCATTCAGGCCATCAGTAAGATGACCGAAAGCAGGCAATATGACTCTGAATCCGTGCC
This sequence comes from Pedionomus torquatus, assembly GCA_013398155.1. Taxonomy (NCBI): domain Eukaryota; kingdom Metazoa; phylum Chordata; class Aves; order Charadriiformes; family Pedionomidae; genus Pedionomus; species Pedionomus torquatus. The sequence goes on along the minus strand of VZRU01014103.1, from coordinate 98,922 downwards.
TCCACTCCACAGGCACAGAGCAATGAGTAACAGTGCTTCGTGTTAATAATTACTTGCCATTCTCATCCCTGTGGGCAGGCAAGCTTTCTGGGCAGAAAAAGCTTCCAGCTGGAGTATTTCAGTAGGTGAAACAAGCACTTCAGCTAAAAATTCAGGTGCTGCTGTGGTCCCACAGCACCATGCTTTCAGCTCCCCCCTGCAGCCACAGCCTTTCTTTGGGCACACAAGTAGCACAGGCTTCTCACAAAAGGGGGAAGGGGAAAGGAAAAGGAAACAAGAACAAGAAATGGACTAAACGTTACACTGAAGCCCCCTCACAGTTAAAAACCTTAAAAACGTCATCCCTTAAGCAACAATAAGGAAAGAGAGTGCAAGTGTCACTTTAGCTAGAGTTAGTGCTGTGGCTGTGCCATGGGGGGTTAAGCTCCTAAGAAATCTAACCATGTTTACATATCAATAGTCAAAAATTTAATTAATTTTTAATGTCTGCAAATCTGGTACATACGGTTTGACTTTGGATGTTGCTCTGCTTTCGAAAACACAAAAGCCAGTCAAACAATGCAAATACATCTGTTGATCTCCTTATGTCTCAGCAGCTCCATCGGATGCAACCTCCATGAAGCAAAACCATGGAAAACCCTGACACCAATTTACACACAGGCAGTCGATACAAAAAAACCCTCCTTATATCAGAAGCGCAAATTTAACTGAAGAACCCTAATGCTGCCTTTTACCCCTGTCCCCACAAGTGACAGTCGGAGAGCAGTTGCCTGCTGGGACACGGCAGAGCACAAGAAGCCCTGTGTCAGTGCCAAGCCACACACCACCATTTACATTGAGAAGTCAATAAAGTCACCATCACTTAAAGGAGACCTGAGTCTGGTGCTGCCCTTAGTAGGCCATAGATGAAATATTACATTTACCCACTGCTTCATACATAGATTTCCTCTTGCAGGGACCTGCACAACTTCAGGAAACCAAAACTGGGGGCCAGATTTATAGGAGGCACTTGAAATTACCAGCTGTGCAGGTGGCTAGGGGTAAGAGCCCCTAAAGAGTGTAGTAGACTTACTCTTGATTTAAACTCAGCGTAATTAGTCACATCATTTAGGAAGATGCTTTTGTAAATCCTACTAAATTCCTCCAAATAGATTTAGATACTTAAATACGTTTCCAACTTGATTTATATTTAAATACTATTTCTGCATAGTTTCAACTGAATTCTTTTATTTCTTTCCACTAAACAACATAGGTGAGAATAAATCAAACCAGTGATATTATTACTGTGTTTCATTACATTTCTCATAACACTGTTCTATAATAAATAAACATTAATTGGGTGACTAATGTATTATCCCCCTCCTATCTGGCTTTTAAAGGCACGGGAGAGTTTAAATGATAAGCAGGCCATCCTCAACAGACCCTGAACTACAAAAGCACTTCTGAGAGATTTCACTGTATCTCTGGGAAGAAAAAAAAAAAAAGCACAACATGAATATTTTGCTTTCTTTCAAATTGATAAACAGCTTTAATATTTTCCAACAGCCCCTGGGGGATTATACTCACAGCTAACTGGGTGTATACAGAAGATTCCAACAGGACATCAATAATTTTGCCGCCTTTCTGCAAAAAATCACCTAAAATGTATTTTGTAAAGCAATTCCTAAAAAGTGCACGAATCAGTGAAGCAAACATTCCGACATTTGTGAAACTTCTGCTGATGTGCTGAATTTTTAGTTTCTCTATGAATTAACACTACACATAGGGAAAACAAGAGTGGCATACCCGCAGCTGTGGCTATCCCTGGGGCATGACCAGCAATTAGTCTGTAACAAGATCATGGAAAACACTGCAGTCATGGGGAGGCAAAACCAGGACCACCATTTTCAACACAACACAATGTGCTGGATTTCTCTGTCTTGTTTCCACAGAGCACCTATGCTCTGGGACTGCAATCTCTGTTCAAAAAAACCCATACGATGCCTGCATATGAATGTATTTGCCCTACGATCTTACAGAGTAGATAAATATTCTTTACTGCCTTGCTACAATGCAAAAAAATTCATCTCTAGACACACACGTATCTATCTTCCCCCAGTAGCTGCCTCCTCTAAAGGAAGATAGGAGAGCTTTTTTTATTTTATTTTAAATCCACCATAGATGAATGCTCAGATTTGATGAAGGAAACAAAGTCATGAGTCAGTCAGAAATCAGAGTGCCAACCTTGAAATAAATATTCATTACAGTACCAGTGTAAAAAGTTTTCCCATGGTAAAANAAAAAAAACCAAACCAAAAAAAACCCAACAAACCAACAAAAACCAAAAACCACACAAAACAGCCTGAGAAATAACCCTTGTATTTCCAGAATAACTTAACATACTGAGACTTGAGAGCCTCTCCTCAGAATCCAGCAGTCTTTCAGGAGCAGCTCACAGAGCCTGGGCTGCAACTTTGAAGCAAGTGTCTCAAGGGAACACAAAACTTCAAGTAGAACCTCTTTTTATATTTCATCTTAACTATGTCTCTCAAAGGCAGTGGACATCATGAAATTAAGAATTTCAGGAGCACATCTCCTTAATTTGGCTATATTCTGCCACCCCTTTTATGTTGCCTCCCCCAGAGATAAATTAACTCTTAGTATCCTGAGCAATAACTCAATACACCTAGTCTTAGAGCCAGACTGGAAGCCACATTACAGCATCGACTCTCCAAATCATTTGCAACAGTCAATACTTTGCCTGCACAGACACTTCAACAGCTTTAGCTTTTTTTCTGCTTCAGCTGTGTATTTCAGTGTAGTAGATAATCTGGCTATCACGCATAACAGTTTTGGAGCCAAAAGATACATAAGATATCTACCATTATTTGATAGGCCAGTACTTTCAGCAACAATAATGAATTTATGGAAAGGTTAGCTGTTGTGAACCAAGGCAGCCACTACTACTGAAAAAGCTGATTACTGTAAGAAGATTTTTTCCTGTACATGGATTCACGGGTGCTGTGGCCTACAACACAGCATATCTGATAATTTTTTTTATCAGAAAGATGTAGGTGTATCAAATAGCACAACACTTACTTTACCAAGCCTCAGGCAAACTGAATGCTATTTTTCTAATTAACAAGTTCAGATTAGAAATAATACTTCTCTCTTGACAGCAACTCAAGAGATTTCTGCTGAACTTTATAAAACATGAAACAAAAAGCACAGCATGTCTATGACTGTTGTGATGGAAACATAAAGAAAAGCACTTAATGAATAAATCTGTAATACTGCAGGTAGGTGGGAAAGAATTATCCCCTTCAGAAGCATTGAACTGTAATTCTCATTTGTCTATTTAGCTCTACCTCAGGCAAAAGCACAGAAGAAAAAACAGAAAAGAAGAAATGTAGTCTCCTTTGCATTGCCCTAACGATCACCATTAACTGATTTGAAAATAAGTGCAAGATTAAAAAGAAAACCACACAATTTAATTCGTGTAACTTTTGCCTGGAGTAAGTCTATCATTCTAACCTAAGAAATGAACTTTCAGGTTTTGGCCCCTCATTGTGCAAATACCGCATTGCTTTAAGCATGCACATCTTGGAGGTACCCAACTGCAGAGCAGTACCTGGAAGGATTTGTTGTTTCCCACATTTGGATGATGTATAGTGTGTATAGCTTTCTCAAGGTGCATCAATAAAGTGAATTGAAGCCCGCAGCAAAGACAGAGCTAGTAACATTTTCTTAAACAAGATTTAATATGTGTAGCCAATATCATCAGCTTTTGGATTTTGGATTTAGTTTTGGATTAGCTATAGTTTCCAAGAAAGTGGTCTATGATGGGCACTGCGATAATATAATCTTGATGTTGGGGAAGCATAAGTAATCATTGCAAGGTCAGGCTGTGGGAGAATTGACTACAATCAACTTCTTAGGAACTGAGATGGCAGGCACTCTGGACATGCCACAGGGGATTTGGGGAGCTGCTTATCCCCAAAGGACCTTTAGTAACTTCATCTTGGGTGGAACTTCAACTACACATCACTGTAACCAGATGCATATATATATATGGTAATTAATATACTTAAGTAGCATTTTCCCCTTACATTACAGTAATTGTATGAAACACTCTAGGCTAGAAGCTGCTGAATCAGGAAATGGATCAGAAGCTAACTAAAATGCCTTTCTAGTTATTGATTCCTGCTCTCTGTTTCATGTCAGCTTCCTAGAATCCATCCAACACAAGCACAAAAGGGTAATGAGTTTCTGAACACACACTCTAATAGTGCACACTGCATCAAAGCTTTCAGTAATTGCCTGAATGCTGCTTCCCAGCAGTACTAAACAACTTAAATATAATTAGCTGGAAGCCCTATGGGCTGCATTTCCCCACTGGAACACCTCTTACACTAATCCATTTATCAGGCTGACAGATGACTGAATCACTGGTACTATGGACCCATTCTACTAATAATACTTCTCAAGCCAACATTTTGGTTCATTCTTTACCTGGTAGATTTTTGCAAAGAAAAAAAAAGGCATTATTTAGAGTAGGGGACAAACCAGATATATAACAAATTCATCTCTTCCCAATGTTATTTGTTAGATTAGCTCATTAAGATTAAAATGCTGGAGCTATCAGGCAGAAAATACAAACAAAATTATGTAACTGTATGATGCCAAGAATAATAGCGAACAAACAAACACTGGAAGGACTTTTGGAAGTTTTCCAACTTTTTCAAAAGTTTTTGGAAGTTTGGATTTGGGTATCCTTCCTGAAGATGGCCTGACTATAGCTGTCAGACAAAAGTTTCTCTATGCTATTTACTTCTTATATATCCTTCTGAATGACAGGTGACAAATGAAATTTTAAAGCTGTTTGAATTATATGCAAACAGACATAAATTGAACATCATGCTGCCACAGAAACATGCACTTTGCAAGCTGCTGGAGAACTCTCACGAAAGTTTTTTTAAAAAAAAATATTTAATTTCTTGGACAGAGCTCTCTAATGTGGTGAAGAAAATTATTTTATCATTGTATCCCTGTGGCTTCTATTTTCAGACAGGTGCCAGTAAGTGGACCTCTGCAGGGGCTGAAATTCTGGGAACTGCAGGCAAGGTCTTCCTAAATGTGTGCCACTGTTGAAGTGAAATAATTGTAAAAATGCTAAATTCCCATCAAATTCTTTCAAATTATGAAAAAAAATTAAGATGTGATACCCTTATGCTTCCTTCGTAAGTTGTGAGATAGGAAATAAAGACAGACAAATCTGGTAATGGCCAGTAAGAAGATCTAGAAAAAGAGTTATTTTAAAGGTGCCCCTCTGCTATACACATTATCTATATATCATTATCTATATACTGAGGTCAATAATCCATATTCTGGCTTGGAATCACCAGGACCCAGCTAGAGTGGTAGCACCGTTTCACCTGCTTGTTCCCCCTAGATGTTCTCACCATGGACACAGAAAATCTTGATGCTGCAAAACATTAAAACAAGAAATGACTCCTTGTACTACTACGTGAGCCTAGCTAATATGCTTGTTGCAAAGCTGACAAATCAACATTCATGAATTCTCTTAAAAATAATACTGCGAGTTAAAAGTTAGCCCATGGCCTCAGCCTTTTACCTGGAAGAACAGTCATTCAGTACAAATTCAATTCCAAAGAGCGACTACAAAAGCTATACTTAAATATTGAACAATCAGAGAGATAATTAAAACCTATTTAGTGATCAGAAACTTATTTAGCTTGTGAATCAAGCGGCAGCAAGATGAGGTACAGCCAGAACTTCCCTGGATCAAGACCAACCATCCATCTCAGAACAGGGCTAAGGAACAGCAGCTACTTGGACATTAACAAGACTTGATTTTTGAAAACTCAATCACATGCGTTTACACTGCCTGGTAAAGTACCTAACAGGTTATCAAATACTGAGTTGTTTGAGATTTCTTCATGTGAATCCAGAAGCAGAAATCTCAGTTTCATACGCACTCTCCACCCACTCCTTCCCTCTGGCCTGAAACTGGAAAACTCATTCCAGAGACACTGACACTTGCATATCAGCCAGCCAAATTCCCTGTCATTCAAAAGCCAGTCTCTTCCTTCCCAGCTTAATCTCCTCTGTTTAGCGTATTTTCTACTTCTACAAAAGAGCAGACAGTACCCCAAGCAAGGGCTGCCCTAAACCATATGAACCTCAACACTTGCCAGTCATACTTTTACATGAAACGCAGATTTTCACACTCCTGTTTCCACAGACCCCTTTGAAAGGCAGTGGTATTGAGCAGAATAAACATCAGATCTAATCAAAAGAACATTCTGAAGTAAAGAACATTGAAAAATATTCTCCTGCTTTTAGCCATTTGAAAAAAAACCACACCAAATCATGGTAATGAATTTCCTAACTGTAAACCATCTTTGCCAGGCAGGGAATGTAACATTACCTTTATTTGTATGCTTGATGAAAAACCTTGCTATGTTGTCAGTGAAGCTGAATTTCCTGGGTATTATTTCTCCTCAGAGATGACTCTTTAATTCTTGAGGTAAATAATATCTCTTTAAAGCGCTTCCAAAATTATTACAAAACCAGAGTCTTCCCTTTATTTTAAGCTGGGGCAAATCTACAGCATTTATAGTTAAACAGTTGCACTAAATTCTTGGGGGGTTTTAACAGAAGCAGAAAAAAGAGTTTGAGGAGAAGACAGGGATCATCTAAGAATAAAACTTACAGCTGCAGACATACACCACTAACAACCACACTTCATATGGAAGGTAGTGCCCACTTGGAAGGACATGGCATGCTGACGGTTAAGATACTGCAAAAATACAGACGGCTTTATGAGTGCAAATGGTTGTTCTAAACAGCATGGCAGAAGTGACCTAATACAACAATCTGCAAACAGAACACCTATTTGCAATAACTATTTAAAAATTAGAGTTTTATATTCACTAATCGCTATCTTCAGCATTAGAAAGATAGTGAATTTTCTTGCAAGACGAGTTCTGCACAGTCTCCATCTTTGGACTCCTGACCAAATCTAGGACAGCCAGGTCTAATCCCAGAACTGGCCCTGCTTTGAGCCAGGTCCTAGACGGGAGACCTTCTGAAGTCCCTTCCAACCTGAGTTCTCTTAGGATCCTACAGTAATAGTCTTTCCATATTTAAATTACACATACTTGTTGTGTTATTTATATAGAAAATAAGGAGCTTAATAAGAAACGTAAAGGCACAAACTTGCATATCCAATCCAGACAGATCCAAGGTCTTAAAGGTATCAAACATGAAATATTCTTTGTCATCATATAAAATTTATGCTGGTTAAGCAACTATAACAAAGCTAAAAACTGATGACTAAAGACATAGAATGTTTTTGTTATACTGCAGATTACCTTTTCCTTTTACCTAAATCACTTGTAGCACTACACGAGTAAAAACCACTTATATTAAATTAAATTACAATTTAACTGTGAATTGTAATCTTCCTCCAATTAAAATGCACGACATGCAGTAATAGGTTATACTGTCTATGAAAAATGCAGCTGAGAATATTGGCTAGAGAAATACACTAAAAGAAAAAAGGAGGAGGAAGATTAATTTATCTGCTGTAAGCAGGGCTGTGAAGAACCTGAGTATTTCAAAACATGCAGACAAAAAAACCCTCCAACAACCTCCACACCACGGAGCCCGTGGTAAAGAGCATCGTCTGGCACCTTCTTGGTCTGAGGAACCCAATTATTTGAGTTGGCCAGTAACCATATCTGAACTTTTAAATAACATATTGTAAGAGTCCGCAGTAGAAATGACATTTGGAGAAAAAAAAAAAAAGTNAATCTGCATGTTGCAGCGGGAAATAACTTCTCTAAATTTTGGCCCAGTTGATTGGTTAATCTGATTGTTGATACTAGCTGCCTCATCATCAAATGCCTTATAGGAGTAAATGGGTATCCATACCTCTACACTGAGACCAAATTCACCTTTTGACTAGAGAACATGAACATTTTGACTAGCACATATGAGAAAAGTTTGTTTGTATAATGAGATTGGAATAAAGTCCTTTAACAATTTAATTAAAGTATTGTCTCTCAATATATGTACATTCTATGCTTTAATGCCATTCTGGTGCCATAAATAGTATGATCTAGCCATCTTTTGTTTGTTTTATTTCATTTTTCCATCTTCTCTTAAGAGGTATTTTAGCTAATAAAGCTCACAGATTTTTAATGACTCTCTAGTCTGTACTTTATTGAAGGGACACACAGTACGAGTAGTCAAGATCTGAGTGTTAGTAAATGGTTATCTAATTGTTTTAGCCAATACATGGTTTATAGTCTCTATCTCATGGCATGTTCAGACATTGTAAAGCTCATAAAGTATGTTACAAAGGCATTATGAAAAATCTTAACCAACTGTCAACACTCAACTTAAAAGAACCCAACAAACCAAATGCAAAGCCACACCAAAGCTTGAAAATCCAACTAATTAGTTAAACTTGTTGGGGAGGGGGGAGGACTTTTGAAATGTGGAAAAACTGCAAAGTTAAGTTGCTTTCTTTTTTTCTGAAGCCTCATTGGCCTTGCTATTCCAGTGTGAAAGCCCAAAGGTCCTGATTCTGTTGCTCCAGTCATGATTTCTTGAAAGCTTGCAAGAACCAAAGACCTTAAGAGTGGAAAGGGGAAAGTGCTTCTATTACTTCCAGCACCATGAAGAGTCTCGCAGTGTTAAGTGCTTACCTGTGCATCCATTTTATTTAATAAATTCTGCTAGTTCTGTTAGTAAGTCTGTTTTTTCAAATGCTAAAGTAAGAAATGAAGAGCATCTGAAAGCCATACAGATCAGAGCAATAATCCAAATTACAATGCAGACTACTTACATTCAAATATATTCGTGTATGTCCTAACATAACACTGCACCTTCATGTACATTTTATAGCACTGAATTTTATGCAGCCAGTATGTGATGTTACTTTTAGTCAGCATTAAAATGCGATTTTTCCCAGGGTCTCAGAAGTGCAATTACCATTGACTTCAAAACAAAAGGGAAGCAGCCTGCAGTTCTGGAACCTATGTCAGTCTTTTCATCTTGGAAACTAAACTCTCCTTCTGCAAATTGAGAAAACTATGAAAAGGGAGAGCAAATATTTGCACAGAAAGTTATCTGCTTTTATTGTGCTGTATTAAAGGAAACAGAACCTTTTTCATGACAGAACATGTTAGGGATGTTCACACCATGTAACTTTTGACTGCAATTTAAGTATACGCATATGAATGCTGATGCCTAAAGCGGTGTTCTATGAATATTCAGTCTTCATTATAATGAGTGGTTTTCTTGTATTACGTTATGCTAACCAAAAGACCTAATAGCAAAAGATTCACTGAAGTCAAAGAAGAATTACAGCAATGATAGCAGCAATAAAAAAAGGATCATTAAGAGTCTTTTAAATCTCAGTATAGATTTTGTTTACTTTATATCTAAGTGCTTTAGTGAGATGCAAGGTGTTACAGCTGTTTTTTGCCTCGGCCTTTGAAATTATTTAGGAAAATTACAAGGCATAGGCTAATAAGCTCTGCTTAGGAATTTTGGAGGACAGGTATTAAAAAGTTCAGTTTCATCATGGTAGCAGTAAATGTAGCTATATTCCCCATTCTGCCCACTGTAGTGGGCAATTTCAGGCTGCAGTCACGCTTCTTGTTCTGAGTGGAGCTTCACTGGTGTAGCCTTATTCCCTTGCTTCTCATAATCACTCTTCCCTTACATTCCTGCCGAACATGGCTGCCCCTCAGTATCTGTGGAATAACGGCTTATGTTAAAATGACTCTGATTAAAAGAGTTTGGAGAGTTGGTGCTAAAGTGTTTAAACTAACCTAGATTATAGGGAAGAAATCAGGTTAGTCACTACTACATGATCAACTACATCTCGTGGGAACAATACTGAACAGTTGAGAACAGCAGGGGACAGGAGCCAATTCAGCTGCTGCCAGAATGAAATGTGGGAGACACAGAGAACTGCCTGCACTCTTAGGTTTTGGTCCTTCCTTTTCTTTTCGCAATACCCAAAATCCTTATTCCTGATTCAGGCTGCCAAGTTTCCTTAAAGCAATTACGTCTCCAGCAGTTTCCATGTTCAGATGGTAAAGGCACATCGAGATGGTAGCTCAAAAACCCTACCTAAACTAAATGCCCCCATCTCCCCCGACCATCACCTCAGGAAACCAGCAAGGAGTTTAAACACAGGCGTCTTGGCGTCCTCAGTTCACCTTGTTATTGCCCCTCCAGTTGCTGTAGCACAGACGGGATGCAACATCTCCCACTGTTTGGGGACTGCCCCTAAAGGTGAGCCATATGTTTTGCAATCCCTCGAAACAGCAGGATAAGATAAGGAAATCTCTGCAGCCTTAAGGCAGAGTTGCTTTGATTTCACCGCTTTGTGTCCTGCCCTTATTTATTTATTTTATTTATTTATTTAATTGAGAGCTTTCGCAATTTAATTTATCTGGGTTAAGCCTACAGAAAAAAAATAGACAAATACTGTGTTTGAGTGCATGCGTGTGTGTCTAATGCCTAGGAAATCTCCTGTGTTATCTGTCTGTGTAACATTTTACCTTCCACTAGACAAATATATTTTTAAACAGTCTGGAATCAAAACAACATTCTCAGCATTCAAGACATTCTGTCATCACTGCCCATTTGTTGCCCTCTAGGTTTCTCTCAGCTGGCAAATTTCCCATTTAGGGAATTATCAGATTCATCTGCTAAGACAAGGCTGCAAAATAAAATGAAAAGCTGGATTATTCCAGAGAGCTCATATTTTTCTTTCAGGGCAGAAAACCCAGCGCATGAGAGCTGAACATTAACAGCAAATGGAATCAATCTCTCAGACTTCACAATTCTACCTTACTATACTCTGCAAGATCTAATTTTGACTAAGACACCACAACATTTATTTTACATTTATCCTTTATTTCTTTAAATATTTTACATTTATCCTTTATTTATTTAAATATGTTTATTGCCACTTATTATGTTAACCTGTTTTGGACCCCTAAATATTATGCTCATAAGCGACGTTTTTTTTTAAACGGTAGTTTTAGTAAGCATGCTGCTTGTGCATACTGCTGCCTCTATGCAATTTTTCATAAATAACTACCAATTGCTTTGCTACCATTTCCCCTACATCATATTTTTTGCAGAGAGAAAGTGTAACAAAAAAAAAAAAAAAAGGAAGAAATAATGTAAAAATGATTAAATTACCAGTTTTCCACAACAAGATGGCTCAGGATTTACTTGTGTGATGGAGTAACTTTCATGTCAGAAGCTGTGCTGCAAAGCCATGCTTGTGTTTCAGGGCCCACTGGCTGCAGCACCAAGATGCCGTGGTTCTCAGTATAGCAATACACCAAAGCTCTACACAACCCTTTTGTATCCATGTGTAGGAACATTACTTTCTCCCCCCAGATGGAAAGAAAACTGTAGGAAGGTTTAGAGAAATGCCTCAACATAATTTTTTTCCTTACTAAACAGCTAAAGCTGTTTCGTTTTCTTGCCACAGAGGAGTGAGCTAACAAAAACCCTGTGAAATTCAGGGTAGGATTGCACGTGCACCCCGTTAAGCAGAAGATGAACATAAGAGAAATCCTAAAGTGATTAACATAACAGCAAAACCATTACTGAGTGAGAACGGCTTCATGGAGCCTATTGCCTTCCAAGTATTTATAATAAACCACTATCTTAGGCTATTCACCCAACTAAAAGTCTATTTCAAGGTGTTATATTGTTATAACACAGTGATTAATCAATTTCTTTTTAGTCTCCTCCGAGAGCTAAAAAATCATGATTCGCTTTATTAGCATTCTGTACAGCTTTCTGTATTTTTTGAGTGGTATGATTAGATTTATCTGTCGTTGCTAATGGTCACAATATGGAAAATGCTCCATATATAAAAGTCACCGTTCCACATATACCCAATGGATCTCCTTAAAACACTCCCATCAAAAAGGACTATAAGTGACAAATCCTTTTAATTTATTCTCAAACAGGCTAACCTGAATATGTTCTTGTGAAAAAGGCAGACATGACAGACTTGTGAAGAAATACTTCAAATGGAACAAATGAAGTAGTGTGTGATATTTGCCACATTTTAAGGCTGGAAATTAGTCCATAAAGTCATTTGGGCTCAAGCCCTACTGATGCACATTTCACAAGATAAAAACTCATCCAAGATTTGATGCTATGAAATGAGTACTACCAAAACGCTGGTTCAGTTTGGAAATTTGGTGTGTACCAGTTCATCACTAAATTTAAGAGATTTTTTACTAGGTTTCAAGAGTCTTCATACTGTCTGATTTATTTAGACAGCACGTTATAGTAGCCCAGGCTTGGGCACCGAAAGACACTAGGTACTACACTTCGCCATTCTAGGCATAAACTATTAAAAGTTTATGAAAGAAACCAAACTAAGCATTTAATAAGATTGCATCCATCATCCATAGAAATTGCCAGAAATACAGCCCTACAAATACATTTCGGTTTTATTGGATGTAACAAGATATAATAGCATACAATCTCATTAAAGAGCCAGCAGATAAATAATTTTGTACTATCCAAAATGATAGCTCATTCTAAAACCTGAAGTCATTCACCAAAGAATAGTAAGATATACTGCAATTTAATAAAAAAACAATGCAATAAGAGCCATGTATCAAGGTATCTATCATTAAGTAATACTGTTACGAGGTTCTAGAAACATAAACTGAAGTTGATGTCAAAGTGATTTCTCTGTTGTGTGAATTGCAGTGTACACGCTGGAAGACCAAAGTTCGTTATGCAGAAGTTAGATGATCTTTTTAATCCCCTTTATTTTTTCCTGAGCTGCAGAGCTATATAGAAATTATGCAACTGAAGGGTGTTTTCAGATCAAAAAAGTGCCTTGGTTCCAGAAGAGGCACTGGTGTGACTTTTCAGAAACATCAGGTTAAAAATAAACCATCATAAAAATTGCATTGTATTGACTCTGTGACTCTAAATATGTACTCCAGGCTGTCGTTACCATTAAAGGTGATGAATACGTGCTAATTCACTGGTGATTTTTTGGGCACAAGCATCCCTCCACCAATGCACTTCACTTCTTCCCCATGAAAAGGGGGCTCAAATATTGTCATCAGATGGCAATACAGACCCTCCTCAGGGTTAGTGAAAGGGCACCTCATTAGGAGTCTGCTGACAGATGCAAACATTTTGCAGAATTCTTTAAAGCAGAAGCATGCTATTAATTTTGGTATTTATTACTTTCTATGAAAGATGAGTGACTCAATGTTGGGAAGGGCTTTACAAGGCTAATATTTCGTCTCTGTCTAATGCTTTTTTGCTTTGTGATGTGCCTGCCTATTATGAGACTAAACTTATTCCAAAGAATAAATTAAGCAATAAGACATGACAAGCAGCGCATTTGTAGGCAATTTACTTACCACCTGAGGCATGCTGCTGCAGCTCAAGGCCAAAGGCTGAGTAACTTCAACCATTCACTAAATGCAATAATAATCAAACTGAAATGTACAGCACTAGGACACTTATTTCTATCATGATATGGAATTTATATGTAGAATCAGGTGCTTCTGCGCATTTAGTGACTGTTAGTAAACAAATGATATTGTTGAAAAACTTTTTCTAAACATTGTTCTGAAAATGCTATCCAATATAAATTAAAGTTAGAGATTTACATACATTGCTCAATGACCAGAGGTTGTTTGTGAAAAGACGGAACTACTGCCTGGACTGTAGGTCCAGTAACAGTTTAAAAAAAAATCCCACAGACATGTATATAAATATTAAAGGACTGGGCAGCACAGGGAAGGATAGGTATCAGCCACCTGAGAGATTTAGCAAGTGGTCTGCACTATCCCGATCGTATACCATTTAATTTAGGTCTAGCTGTGGAAGCAACAGAGAATGTCATTTAAAACAATGTACTTTTTCCAACAGCACTACCTCATCTCATTCTGAAGAGACTGTGGACAGACACGCAGCTGTGCTACGGTAACATTGTTTACTTCGTTGATCCAGGTTTAATGAATAAAACAATGACATTATTTAGGTTTGTGATCTATTCACCAGTAACAGTAAAGTTCACCTCTTAAATAAATAGTGCAACAAGTTAAAGTCAACTCGTACTCAGCATACCAACAACTGAATTTTCCCATAAACTCACTCTTTCTGCTCTGCTTTGTAACTACACAGTCTGATCTGGTTTAACCATGGTTTGGAGAGCTGCCTTCCATCCACATTCCTAAAAACTCCAAAAAATTAACATGACTGGGAATAGAAGATGTGAAGATCTACTTGTAAAGACTAGGCAGCAAACTGTTTTACAGGAAAGTTCAGCACCTGTTTGTTCTGTTCTCTTCACTCTGCTCTGATGAGTCTTAAGCTGTAAGGAAGGCTACTTTTAAAGATGAACATAAGAATGATGATTTCAAAAACTGAGAACTAGTCATTGGAATCTCTTTTTCCTATCTCTTCTACTGTACTCCCTCAAAGCAAGGAGAAAAAATCCAGCTATAGTTGAATACAGAATATGAACACATGTAAATAAAACCAAAGCTCTTTAAATATCAGCACACTGATGTTTTCTATGTTAATTAGTGAATGAATAATACCATATCCAAGCTCTTGGATGTTAACGACAAACGTACAGCTCTGGAACAGGCTGCCACTGCTTCCTGCTAGCAAAAATCCAAACAAGACTATTGTTACTGTCCGATTTAAGAAATCACACTCTATAAATATATGTCTTGCAGTTCAGTTCAGACAAAATGTAATTTACAATCTTATACTCTAAGTGTATTTGGGTTCCAATTTATGTAAGTCATCCTTTTCAAGCATTTCAATCTTTTAATGTATTTTCCATGAAACAATTCTGCATAATATACACGATATTTGAATTATTTTAAATACAATTTTAAAATTAAAATACCATAAACCCAAACTTACTAGATCAAGTTAAACATCCACTTTAGCCAGTACCTCTCTTTAACCATGGCAAAAGTACGTATCTAATGAAGAATGCATGAACAAAGCAAGGACACAGTGGTACTCTTCCAGCCCCCAACAGCCTACAGCTCTGGGACCTCCAGGTGGTTCCAGTATTGAGACACACCAGGACGTGTTTTAGTGGAACATTAATGCATACTCCTTGCAATTTATGACCAGAGAAAAAAATCCTGCTGTGGATCTGTGGCAGGTATCACTGTAACATTATGGGACAAAACACCTAACTATGATTTTAGCTATCTTAATTCTCTTAGTTGAACACAGCCCTGTCCTTAATTTTTATATTTCTTGTTCCAAGCATGAAAAAAAATTCTAGCATTCAAATTCTTCTAATCAGGCCAAATCCAAACCCAGACAAATGTGAATACTTCTACAATAAATTTTCATATTGAAGATACGCATGAGAACTGGGGATTTTTGCAAACATTTATTCAACAAATGCAAAATGTGAAATTAAAGTACAATTTGTAGAGGTGATAGAGCTATCAAAAATTAATGCTCTTGCACATTTCTTCCTTATTGAAAAACTGACTTCTGGAATACTGTGCCTCTGGTAAAATGGTGTTCTTTTCATGTGAATGCAATCACTTGGCATTGCGCCTACGAACATACCCAAAGTATGCAGTGATCTTGAGGACAAGCTCATTGCTCATTAACATTTTCCAAACATTTAGCCTTTGGACTTCTATGAATTTCCTTCAAATCATGGAGACAGAATTGCTGGGTTATTACTGAAGCATTCTTGTATTTTGGAGATGAAGTGCCAATGTCTTATGTTACAGCTGCTGCTCCTGCCCTATCTTCTACTTTATTCTAGCTGAATAATTAAATACCCTTTAAATACCCTTTCTGACAGTCCTAGACTTAGCATGGCTGTTAATCAATATCACATAAAAGGGAATTAGGCTTGGGCAACTGCTGCATAAGGCAGAATGAGTAAGGCAAGAGGGAAAGAAAACTAATTTTCTGTATTTTGCAGCATGTGCTACCAAATGTGCACACAAACTTGTGAACACACGATACATACACAAACGTATGGGGGCATCCAAATTCGCCTCAGAGATTTGTCATAAAATATCAGCAACTAAAAATCACTTCTTCCATTCTTTCCTAAATTCCCTGCCTTCACATATTTTGGGGAAAATCTCAGCACCAACATAATAAAGTATTCAGTTTACAGAGAAAATCCGACTGCATTAAACCACTTCTGAAGCTTTTACCACATGATTGCAAAAGGGAAATATAAACAAAAAAATACATTTAATAAATACTATCTGAATTCTACTCAGTGCAAAACACTTAGGAAGACTTATGCTTCCAATAAGTTGAGGAATGTTTCTAGAATCTCTAAACTGGTCATAAATTATGTATTTTTTCATTCTTTTCTTGTCCTGCAATGAATCAATATGGTATTAAGAGCAATTCTAGGCTGAGAGTCTCAAGAAATGAAAGATTAACTTGAAGGGGTGTAAATTTTCCCCACACTGCCCAGCCACCATGCTTACGCTCAGATCTACCCACAGAAGTCTCTTCAACAACTCTTCCTTTCTGATGAAATACTGAAATTATGAGTATCAAATTTAGAAACACTTCAAACTTCCTATGAGAAATGAACTCTCAAGTCAAACAGCAGCAATTTCAGGTGGTTAAATACATAAGCTAAAAGTGATGACACCATCAAGCCACTGACATAGAGGTGGAAGACTCTGAGTACTCTTACACTCTTCTGTTCTGGATGGCTTCTTATATTTCATGTTTAACGACCCAGTATTTATAAAACACACTAATTCAACTTGAACCTTTGTACATTGTAGAAATCACAATTCTGAGTAAGAAGGGACAGACAGCATTTCAAATAGAAAACACTTAATAAGTAACTGATTATTCTTCATTTTATACCTTCTGAAGTGTTTAGCTGAAATTCAATTTTGCAAGAAGCTAGACCGGCATTTTCCCCCAGTCCCACTGGTAACGTAGAACAGAAACTGTATGTTCTATATCTAATTTATAACTTGTTTCTATTTTTTTTTGGTCTCACCAACATTTGCTTCAAGCTGTAGGAAGTGTGCTCTAGCTAGCACCTCCCTCAAACGACCCAGAAAACATCCTCCATGCAGCACAGAGTGCACACACTCATGAATCACAGAAAGAACAGCAAACAACTTCAAACAAACCTGGGCTTGTTTTAGTTTCCTCAGTCTCTTCACCTGAACTGCTTAGCGTCAAGGAAGACTGACCACCTTCTGGCTTCCAAAGCTGGAGAAGCGATGGTGGTGTGCCAGAGCTATGCTGCTGAATTGGCCAGGGAAGGCACTAGCGGGAGGGACAGGGCACCTCTGGGCACACGAGGAGGCAAGTCAGAAGGGGTGGCTATGGCCAGAATGGCCATGGTCTTTGCTACGTGGCCTGAGCCTAACCTCTTTCTGAGGGGGTGCAAATGGTGCCTTGCTGCTGTTATCTCCCCTTCCCAGAGCTCGTCCGCTTCATTTCAGCCAACACCCTACATGTTTTGCAGACCTCGGCCAAAAAGATTCTGGGGCTGCACAACTATTTACAATGCTAATATTTTAGTTTTGTTTTGGTTTTTTTTTTTTTTCTTCAGAATTTCTTAGTACACGCTGATTAATATACAATGAAACACAATCTTTTCACCAACTCAGTACTGCAACTTATTTACCATGAAGCTGTGTTACGTACATACCTATGGAATAACTTGTGCTAACCTACATTTACTGTTTTTACACACCATTTAGCTAGAAAGTAATGAATCATCCCTTCTTTTATACAGGGTCATATTTTTCTTTATATGGAAATTGAACTTCAATTAACATGTAAAAAAGATTCCATCTTTTAAACACAATAAGATCTTTTGAAACAATGTTTTACCAGTTAATAAAACGTATGTAAAGTGTGCACAACATTTAATAAAATGGCTCTTTGTTTGAACCAATTCAATACATACAAAAGGAATTACCCATAACTAGCGAAATTAACTGAGTATTTCTGGTCCCTACGTCCTCCAAGATTTTAAAACCAACAGATCTAAGCCTCTCTTTTTTGGTTTTCTAATGAAATTACTAACTGGGGTAAGGTAGGGGCTTTCCTGACTAGTAATCTCCCAAGCAGTTTCTCATCTTTAAGCTAGTCACTAAATTGATGAGCAGAAATGAAGAGAAGCTCTTCACATGCTGGAAAGCCTACAGCTGTGCAATGTGGGTTTACTATCATCATTAGGTCCAGGTGCATAGGTAGAGTCATCTCACAGTTGAGTTGATGACTTGCTCCAAAACTCCAGCAGCAAATACTGTCTGAGTATTACTTTCATTAGATCCATGAAAATAATAAATTCAAGACTCAATAGGTCTCAGTTTTGCATAGAACTTAAAGGGACTTACAGGTCATGAGTTTTAGTTTCACATTAAATTGCAAAGAAAATCTGCTCCATTTCTAGTAAAAATTAAAATATTTTATTTTTAAGAGATGTATATTGACTTGTGATTCAGCAGAATCTCCTCATGATGCAGCAATTATCTGGAGTAGATACACTGTGCCAGGGAATACTGCTAGACTTGCAGAATGATGGTTAAAACGCATGTCTTACAAAACGGAATTGGTAAGTACAACTATAATGAAAGCATCCAGAGAAATCCAAGCAAGAGACTAAAAACAAAGATACAGAAATAAATTCACAGCTCAGTTCCCAAAATAGTTTACATTACTGAACTAATCTCTCTCTTTTCATAGGGTCACAGCCAAGTGTCGTCATATTTGTAATCTAAATTAAAGCCAGAAACAAATATATACAGAAATAATATTTAAAACCCACAAACATTCTTCCACCTTCAAAACTTGATTTTCTATTAACACTTTAGGAAATGTGTAAATACAAAGTAATTTTAAAAAACTACATTTGACAGAAATGCTAATTCTTGACTAAAATTAGATTTCCCCTAAATGTCTTCATTTAATCCAGCTGACCATAATGTCTAACGATTTAGCTCCATGTACAAAGACCATTCCATCAAAATGGACTATGAAACAGAGTGGTCTGTCAAAAGGCCATCTTTGCCCCTCTTCCAGACAGTTTTCCTCTGACACCTCTTTCTTCTCTGTGTTAGAGGTTCTGGATGGGACAGGAAACAGCATGAGACAAACCTTCCTTTAATTAGTACAGATTGCTATGCCATGGATCAACAAATACATACCACTACAGTTCTCTTCATGTCGAAGGCCTATTTGTTTGCCTCCAGTTTCCACTAGAACTCAGCTGCCTTAATCCCCCATATGACACTCACCTTCTTATTTCGTTGTGTGCCAATCCTTCACGCTAAAAGGCAGTCTGTACATGTATGGAATTTTTTTTTTTTTTAATTATGTCTCCTACCTACCAGCTGTCAAACTCTACTTGACATTTACAATTGTGTCTGCAGAGTATCTATTCCAGTTTTTTCCACTGTGAACTACTCTTGCTCTTACTTTATGAATTCACTTTCATTGTATACTCCTCATATAAAGCTTATCCCTTTTTGTATACATCTATATTATGATTGAATACAAAATCTGAAATAGAGTAACAGCACATTCTTTACAATGAGGGTGAATTGCCTAATATGTATTGAACAACTCCTCTTCAGTTTGGCAGGCAGAACACATACTCTTCTCTCTCTGTTCAGGCATTCAATCACCACGTTGGAGTTTGGTACGAAAATCTAAATTAGGATTTCAGTGAAGCTTTACTATAGACCTCTGCTATGAAGTAAAACCTATATCAAGCAACCAACAGTCAGCTTAAATCCCAAATGTTTTCACGTTTTGCATTTAAGGTTGGATGATAACTTTGCTCTTTTCTTTTACTGCAGCTCTCAACAACAATGAGCAGTCTCAAAAGATCAAAATAGTTACTTAGTCTGAAAATCATATGGAAAAAATCAACTGCCCTTTAAAAAGTTATAAATGTCTGGACAAACTTTTCCCAGATTTAAATAACTTTTTCAGTTATTTAATGAACATATGGTTATTCATAATGTGAGTTACACTTGTAGTCTTTCAAAATTTAGTTATAAACATGCCTAGAACTAGGCAGCTCCTCCCAGGGCTATACTGACCTCACTCAATACCCTTCCAGTATTGTTTGCTTTGGGACCTCTTTGACAGCGAACCCATGCTCCTACTTTAGTCTCTTCTCTGTGCCTTAAAACTTACCTTAATTTTCTTCTCTTAGCGAGTACCCTATAGCAGGTTACTTTAATTTCAGAAAGATCGTAATATCAGATAAGCATTATGACAAATAAAATACTTGGCCAGCAGGCATAGCTGATTAAAAATACATATAAAATGAATGCAAGCTCAGCTATATTTTAAACTAAGTATTTAAGGGACAATAAGGAGTCAATTGTTTAGGTTAGTGAAATGTAGCAGAAGCGAATAGCTGGGTTGATGACTTTTTGACAGGTACAATTATAGACCTGTGTCCGAGTGAGGTTCTTCTCAAAGTCAGGAGACAGAAACTTCTGGAGCATGACAGACGTGATGGGCAAGACTCGGCCCCAGAAGGAGAGAGGCTGTGTGCTGGGAGCACCCAAGCCTGGGTTGGGGCTGGCTCTGAGGCAGCCCGATACTTCTGTTGCCTGATGGCTGTGTAACCCAGGAAGCCAGGTGAGATGATCCAATGCAAAAGACCCTATATTAATAAGTAACAGGGATACAGCTAAAGGACTAGAAATAGAGTCTTCTACTTGTCTTTCTCATGTATATGCATGTGTGTACTTTTTTTTTTTTCCAAACAAAAAGAGACAGGCAGCATCACCCTGAAAATCCAATGAATCTGCCTTTATGTTTATACAGTTTATTTTACTCACTGTTAGGGTTTAATGGAAAGTCTCATGTAAATATACTAGTTTGCTCAAAATTCCTTCCTGTTTAAAGGAGATTTAATTCAATTCAGTGTATCATTTAACTCAATAAATGGTAAAATGACAGTTTTTTCCCTTGCAATCCATGTAAACTGCAGATGTAAAATGTCTATCAGAAGATGGTAGGCTTTTTCCTCCAACTTCTACCATTTCCTCAAGTGCTCTAGTATACTGTTTTTTTTCTACTTTTTAAATTTATTCCTATTCTAAAAAAAACCAAAACCAAATCCAAATCCAAAACATTGACTGAAACATGAATGTTGTGTATAACTATGACTTCAACTGAAAAAGAAACTGCTTATTTAATTTCTTCTTAAAGTATACAGAATTACTTTTTGTCTTAAATGTTTCTATTCACAGTTAATTGTATTTTATACTTCATGGGGGGATTCCGCAGAGCTCTGTCCTTGACTCCCGTATTTTCCACTCACAAGGATGTCTCCTTCAAAAGTGATTTTAGTTATCACTTATGAATAGATACTCTGTGCTCTAGACATGCCTCTTCTCCAGTGAAGACCAGAATCCTTATCCATTTCCGATGTGATCAGGACTTTTTGCTGTCAACTCCAGAATGATTCTGAACACTCAATACTGTTTCTCTCCTTGCTCTGCAGCCCTTCTCACTACCCCACTACTTTTGTTAAGTACTGTCAACATCACAGTCTTGTTTTCTTACATAGATTTGTAAGCCTTGATAACATTATCTTTAACCTATACATTATTCCAGACCTCCATCTGGAAACACCCCCAAATTTATGTAAGGATCTCTGTTTTTCTCTAGAATCACAGAATAGTTTGGGTTGAAAGGGACCTTTAAAGACCATCTAGTTCCGCACTCCTGCTATGGGGAGAGATGTCTTTCACTACATCTGGTTGCTCCAAGTCCTACCCAACCTGACCCTGAACACTTCAAATGATGGGGCATCCAAAACTACACTTGGCAACCTGTTCCAGTGCCCATATTACACCTACATGTAAGTGTCATTAATCACAAAATTTATGCATAACATTTTGAAGTAATCTACACTAAATCACACTTTAACCTCAAATGCAAACATTTTTTTTCCCGTTTTTAAGGCCTTTTATAGTACTTCTGTAACCCGCTTTATCTGACTTGCATATAGTAATAGACAAGGGCACTAACATTTTCAAACAACGATCTTCAAGTATCTTTTCATGATGGAAATGCTTTTCATTAGGCAAATGTCTCCTATAAACATCTATTGAGATACTTCACTGAAGTCCTTTGTATTCTTTTTCAGAACTTAAAAAAGATGAACATTTTCTATGAAAAAACTTGCTTTTGTAAGAAAGCCAAACATGCTAGTCTAATGAGAAAAAAAATTAAAAAAAAAAAAATCACTCTTTAAATTCAAACAGAATTTTAAGCCATTTTATTCCGTCAGACGTGCCTTCAAAAATGAATGGGAGGAATGGCTACAGTTAAGTAGTAACTGTATTCAAGTTCACTATTCCAGTGACTTGTCACCGAATCTGTTCAGCCTACCAGTGTTATTCCAGATTCGCATCCTACAAATTCATTCTGGACTTGAAAGTCAAACAGATTTTCTCTGTTATGACTAATCAAAGTAATCAAGATTTTCCACGTAAAAAAAATTTGCCACCACACCTGCTGTAATTCCATTAACATTAGAGAGACAGCCAGGATAAGGTTTGGCTCTACACTTGGAATTCAGTTAACGATCTAGATGATGTCTGAGCCAGAAAATAATTTAATTTACAATTCCATAAGCATTTTTGCATGAATAAAAAAGCAATACATAGGAACTCAGCACATTAAATTACAAACAACATGAGGATTTAATCCACAGAATAAGAGCTGAACAAATTAATCTAGAGTATGGGCTTTTAGTTTTTTAAAATAAAATTATATGTGTTTATCTTTACGTTCTGTATGCTCTCCTGAACACAGCACGATTCCTTGCTTGTTCAATGTTCTTATTCTGTCTGATTTTACTGTATGTTGCTAAAAAAAGCACAAAAACCATAATTATATCAGAGTGCATTCAGACAATGTTTTACGGTACACTGAAACCCTTTGAAAGCCCAGTTTCTTGAACACCTCCACATCCCCCTCAGATGCTGAACCCCAGTGACACCACTCCTGGTTATTTCATGTTTAGCGCACAAACCCACTACCACCAAGGAAGAAAATTCCAAGGTGTGCTTCAAGAAGTTTTCCAAACAAAGAGGTCTTCTGACAGATGTTTTATGTTTTAACATGTTTTCCTAAGAAAAGCTACACAGTCTTGAAAGCTTTCTAACTCGGGCAGCTATGAGCCCTGGGTGGAATTTCTGCAAACCCATCTGTGGCTTTGTGAGAAAGGCTTTTGATCACAGACACTGGAAATCCCAGGGCAAAGACAATAGCCTGCTAACTTTTTATTCTCTGCTGTTCCACGGTAGCTAACAAAATCAAAATTAGTTAACCCTTCCTAAAAAAAAAAAAAAATTAAAAGATTGTGAGACGGGTCACAGTCAGAGAGTTTTACTTAGGCAAACCTTTGCAATCCTTTTTATTGGGTTACAAGGAAATCATCAAAGCAAGCTTTTAACATATGCATCACACTTCTAAAATCTCTTCTGCCTCACTCTCAAATTTACAGCCCATCTAAAAGAAACTGGACAAAAGGCACAGGAGCAAGATTGGCACAACACATCAGACTGCTAAACCACTTAATATAAAGATGAAATATCCCAAGAAATCACAACTGATTAAGCAAACTTTCCTAAGCAGTTACTTAGTTTTCTCCTTCCTCACAGAAGTTAGGGTTTTTTCCCAACTCCTATTTGTGTACTTCTTCAAATTCAGGCAGAACCAATTAAGCATTACAAAGCTGCATTGTTTCTTCTACCCTTTCCTCTCCACACACACCAATTTATTTCTAAGGAAAGTATACTACTCAACTGGCTTATTCCCTCCTAAAATACAGCAGCCAAGATGGAAATAAATCCCTTGAGAAAATTGACAATAAATGAAGTAGACATTATTAAACACAGGAGCATATGATGAGATTACAATATTCTCATAATTGTAACCCAGTCACTTGATTTGCTCCAGATTACCAGAAGATGTGCATGTGGGCAGGAGCTGTTGAACTAAGGAGAGATGTTTTTTATATGGGGTCAATTATAGGAAATTACACAGCGAGGAGAAGCACTGGGATAAAAACTATCCCTAGAATTACCCCTCACACCCACTCCATCCCCACCTCCTCCAGAGTGGTTGTTCTGGATTTTAAAAAGATCACTAAGAACCTTAAAAATATGAAGATGCAATAATTTGACCTGGAAAGTTCTGCTTTAATTTAAATTAGCTCTTTGTTAAAGTAAAGGATGTTATTTATAACGGAAGTTTAAACTTTTCTCTTACTTCCAAGCTGTTTTTTGTTTTCAGTTGAAACACAAACTTTATCCTGTAAATTTACTTGGAACAATTTTTCTTTCTCCTTTTAAAAAAACTGTGCCAGATTTTCAGTTCATGCATAAGGCTTTAGTTCACTGAACTGTAACAGCTTTTAGCATACGGAAATCGAAGCTTTTTATGCACTGTATTTCATGATATGATATGATACATGACATACATTGACAAAACAAAAGAAAAATTAACAATTTATACCCTCATATTGCCAACTAATGGTTTCTTAATGGCACTAGAGAAAGTGAAGGTTTTAATGTTAAACTATGCATCAAAACCACTGAGCAGCAATTGCTGCAGCTGTACTGGAAAACGGGAACACCAAGAGCTGACGACATTCCTTTTTTCCTGCTCTGTCTCTAGCCCATAGTAAGACCTGCACACACGTCAGATTCCTTTATTCTGGAAAGATAAGAGCAGAAATGACATGATATCTCCTATACATAAACAAAGACTACCAGGTTCTTTCTGAAAAACTGAGGGAATAGTAGTTTTCCAGAACACAAATGTGTTCTGGATCAGAACTTTCCCGGGTTCAAATGGGGTTGGTACCTGCTGATTCTTCACTGGCCACTAATGTTTTCTCCAACTGAGAGATGGATGCAGTCTAGGAACAGCATTCAAAACAGTATCATTTAATCCTGGTACTAATGGACTACAACAGCAGCAGTGGTTATTTTGTTTATTTGGATACACAGAGGCACATGCACACAGAGCTTCCCCAGCCCAGCACCACTTCAAAATAACAATAGCAAGAAAACCCAACAAACTCACCCAAGGAAAAACACTGTAAGAAAGTACCAATCAGTCTTCTCCCTAGACAAAATAAAACCATAATCAAATAATAAATAAGTAACCTAATATCTCCTTCTGCCTTAAATCCTTCCCCATTCCTAGTCGACCCCCACTTCCCTTAAAAACCAGATGGCCCCACCAGTATGCCCTGAAGGTCAACAGATGCACCGTGTCTTTGGATGAAGAAAAGGTATATAATATCTTTAATAATATTTCCAGATGATAAAACTGGAAAACATATAGTGAAAAAAGCACAAAAATATCCACAGCAAGGAAACAAACCAAGCACAGTCACGGTGTTAAAATATCCAAGACACCAATGAAAATAAAAGCCAAATAGTGAACTCTTATTAATACTACAAATAACAAGTAAAAAGAAGACTGATTTTTTTAAAAAAAACAACCCAGCCCTACAGAAAGAAGTGACATAAAGAAAGGATACTAGGTGACTCTGGGGACTGGTAATGGATATGGCTGCTTATTTGTCATGGCTGTCAGAAGTTATGAATGTCAAGATTTCCATGTTTTTATAAAAAGTGCCCCCACCTTTTGGCTTCATAGGAGATTGTGTCAGTGGGTGAGTAGATGAACGCACGCATAGGTGAATAAACAGGTGAACAATTTAGCCTGGAGTGGGTTGGCTGAGGCTGCACTCAGTTCCAGCAAAGTATGTCCGGAGAGAATCAAACAAATTACAGATTAAACTATTCCAGATTTTCCCTGGTGAATTTAAGTTCCAAGTCCAGGTCTGTGAATCTTAATGTGAAAACCGATTCTAGTGACAACATTATTGTGCTCTGCACTGTCTTTCAGTATTTTCAGATCAAATTTGTTCAATTTACCAATAAAAGCAGCTTTTAAACTGCTGACGCTATCAGAAAGTCAGGTAGATAATTTGCCTTAGAACATCCACGATAAAATATTTTATTCTGCTCCCTGTTACAAATGGGAAAATATATATTCTTTATCTTTTGTGCATGGGTACAGTTGTGATTACCACTGACTGCAGTATGACTCCCTAAGATGGATCCCAAGGCAGAACTGCATTTTAAGGCTTAGTAACCAATGTTCTGTTGATATCCTGTAACTTACTACTTGTAGGAATAGAGTATCTATGCAGATATTCTAAGCTGTTGGCACATAAGTAGTGTAAAATAATTTAGCACTCATTCCTCAACATGAAATAACTTGTTAACCCATGGAAACTCGCTTAAATGTCCTTAGTTTAAAACTCTATGCACCAGAAAAAATACAATTCAGCTTTATTTCCTTACAGGTTCAGGGCTACACAGAAGTACCAACAAACAAACAAAACCTCTCCCAAGCGTATGCATCAATAAAGTACCATGAGTAGCTACACTGCAATAAAAGTGGTCTCCTTTACTTAGATTTATGACGCCTTTTGAAATAAAATTTCTTGTACTTGTATACAAACAATATAATAAAGCCTAATCCTGTCTGAAACCACAACCATATGAGTCAAAAAGCCTTCAGCTACCTGCTGCAAATAGCACAATGCTAATGTGGATATGCTGTTGGGGCCAGAAGGTGTTAATAACCTTTAGCCTTGGACTGATACCAGCAGTGCAAAGTAGCTCCCACCAAAGCAAATGATGAAAACCAGCCAGTAGTTCACTGGCAAAAGAGAATGACATACCCACTTCAGCTTAAAATTTGGTGGTCAGACTTTCTAAAGAAGGTCTGACTTTCAGACCTGAGGACCCGTCTCCATGAGAATGCCTCTTCAGGCCTAGCAGAGATGCCATGCATATGAGTAGGAAGTGTTTCTTCACCATCAAGAATCCACCACCTTCTCAAACAGCCCTAGGTACAATAACAGAAGCACCCACAGTTTGGCAGATGGGGCCTCTGCCAGCATTTTTACTCGCCCTGTGGAAGGCCCTTTCCTCTTTGCAGTCTAGTCCTCATCAGCAGAGCCCTGTAGTGCAGAACAAGCCAGAAAGGGCAGCCATGCTTTCAGGGGACAGCAAACCGAACCAAAAACATTGCAGCAACACAAGGTTGGGGATGTGCTGTCAGTCAGTCTCAAAAGCTAGACTGAAGAATGCAATACACAGGAATACAAAATGAATTGTAACTGAAAATCCCACAACCAAAAAACAAAAACAAAACAACAACAACAACAAAAAAAAAAAAAAAAAAAAGAGAGAGAAAACCAAAACATAACAAACCTTTAAAATTTGATTGGAGGTTTTTTCCCATCTGTTTAGAGAGTAGAGTTCAAGCTTGAAATCAAGCTCTATCTCTGGACTTCTCAATCCAGAAGCAGTATTTGAAATAAAAGAAAATCCATTTGCAGACTGCTAAGGCCTCCTGTAACCCTCTGCACACAGCAGCGTTGCTATGAAATGTACATGGTAACATTAGTGGGAAAATCCACTTGTGTGAGAATATTAGTTAAGGCAAGTTCTATTCTCTGTTGGAGCTGTCAACATCCTCATGACTTTTGGTCCTCTGCATATGCTTCAGACTCCCTCAATTTGAACACCCGCTGACGATCCCCAGAAGCGGTGCCAAATGCAAGCAAGGGGACAGTGAAATGCAGGGGGAGATGACAGTGACATTTCCTTTCCCTATGAGGGTTTTTCAACGTTGTGCTCACAGGCAAGTTTTTCAACAAATCCTTGCAATTTAGATATATGCGTTTTGCATTCAGGTGGGCATGAAAAGGCATCCTGACTTTCAGCATTTCTGAAGATACAGTAATATCTCTGTAATATAAGTAATATCTCTGTAATGTAAGTAATATCTTATCTCTTGGTAAGGGTTTAAGAAATCCTGAAGATAATTTTATTTTTCTCTTCCCCACCCTCTATGGAAGCCCAAATGCATGCAAGTATACTGTCACTTCAAAGCCCAGCTAACACAGAAGCCAGAGGGGGTATGTACAAGACGGGGAGGCTCAGGACATCCTGAAGTAGTATTGTAAATGTATATTGTATTTCAAGAAAACCTAGAACAAAGTGCTAAGAAATTAAAGCTATTAATCTGAATCATTTGATTCATTTTCATAATCCCACTGTAAAGGCTGTGGAATCTATAGAGAGACTTTACCAGATATTTGGTGTGAATAAGGAGTAACATCATTATGTCAGTGGAGCACCATTACAATCTGGGAAAAGCCTATTACTGATGAAATTGAAAAATAAAGCAGTGTGCATGTCAGCCTAGTAAAGTAAGCAGCTGATTTCTGGATTTGATTGTGTGGAAAAGGAGAAGCTATACAAGAATAAAAGACTATGAAAGCTGCTCCATTTTTAGAACACAGAGAATGCAAAACTGTAAGCATTTTACAGTAGGTCAGGTTTGAGGCCTAACATCAGCAGTCTAGCATTCACATTGTGTAACAAAAATGCCAGCAGAGATCTCTCCAAAGCATTTCCACATTATTAGTCCACTGAAATATTTACTTGGCAAGACAGAACATCAATAACATTATCTTGTGAGTTTTCTATTTTTAAAATATTTGGAATTGCATTAGATGGGACTAATGCTCAAACCACTTTGCTGGAACATTTTTTTAAAACATAAACAAAAACTCTTAGCCTCATGTGAATTATTTATTCTTCTCTTCAGAATTACAAGCCAGTGAATACCAGTATAAAGAAGTTCAGAAGCATCCAGTCCAGCCAGCCATTTTCAAGATGTAACAGGAGACAGGAAGCATTGATCAATAATAATCTATCATTATTTGTATTAAGCTGCTGCCTAGGAATCCTAACCGTGAGTCTTACATGCAAGACTATATTAAAAACTAGAAAATTCCAGATGAAAAAAAGAGACAAGATAATCCTTATCACCAGGAGTTAAAATGGAAGAATAAAATCAGAGATATGGGATGGATGTGATCTGGTAGACAAAAAGTATAACAAAACAATGCATGTGTCTCCAGGCCACACTACAAAGGAGATACTCATACTAGCTTAAGTACTGCAACTCACGTTACACTCCACTTTATTTCTTTTTTCCTGTAGTAAAGTATAACTGCCCCAGGTAAAGCAATGTCCTAAAGATGCTGCACTGTTTTGCTAACCATGCTAGCTCGGGCTTCTGTACAAAACCTCACGCTGTGCAGTGCTGTTACAGCCAATAAACAAACATTGCTCAGCATTTCCAATGCAATAATTTGTTGTTCTTTGTTTTAAAGCGGAAACCTCTTCGAGCCACCTGACCAGACCACCGCACTATGCCTGAATTCATGTTGTCGCAGACCTAGTGGGACCCATCCAAACCGAGGCACATAATGAAAGCAAGCAGTCGGGTAACAAGCCTGCTCCAAGAAAGCACTGCAGTGGAGCTTTGCTCAGAGGGAAGGAGCAGCTCTGCCAGCTTCCATGCTGGCACAGCAGTATGAAACAGGTATTCTTTCCAAAGGGCTTTTCACAACAAAACCTGCACTTTTCTTTCCAGCTCCATTTTCAGACTCCTCTGCTCCAGTTGTAAAAAAAGAAACGATGGTGGCAGAAGAATAAACGTGAAGCAAACTGTAATACCTCCTACAAATAGTATCCCTCCTATTCTTTTGATACACACAATTTGAATGTGTAGCTCCTTGAAAAAGCCTTTTTTTTTTCCCCCCCTAATACAAAACAAGGTCATCTGGATAGCTCTAGAAAATATAAAGGAAGCACAGTGAGAGTTTGATTCACAAAAACACATCTTCTGTTTGATACTGGTACAGCTGCAGTGATCTCTCTGAAGCATTTTCCCTGGGCTTGCAGCAACACTGAAGCAGTGCAGCCGACCTCTGGAAGAGGGAATTGGCGATGTGGGCACCCTCATGTTTCCAACTGATGCACAGCATAACATCCACACAATCAGAGGTGTTCTAGCATAGGTTTCACAGTGCTATATTTAACTGAGAAAAAGGGAGCCAAAACATGTCTCTCTCCAGCTCTTCATTACAAAGTGAAAGGAGTACACTGCGTTTTGCCTGCAACTGATTTGGACTGCATAGGTTGTGATTATGCTCAAAAGCAACATCGGTCCTGCAGAAAAGGCTTATTGCACTGTTGTGTTAAAGAGATGACAGGGAGGAAGAGGAAAAGCCTATTCAAGGGAAGAAATGGGCCCTCAGAAACCAATGTACATCAGCGCCACAATATTGGTATTGCTAGTAGTTACCTGAAAACAACACTTTTGAAACACCTTTTTGGAAGCTGGGAGGGAAGCCTACAGTTAAAGGCAACATGCAGCTCTGTTTGGGTGGGTGGCNCTTATGACCATAAACAGATATGGATGATTAGGAGCCTGGCTGTTAAGAGCTCTGGTAGTTTCAGACTGGACAGCCCCCCTGTGCAACCTACCAAGCAGAAGGGGTTCCATGAGTCCAGGCCCACAATGCTTCCACAGGAGCTCACAAGCTTGTTCGCAATTGCTTCAGAAGGCGATGAAGGATTAAGCCCAGCAGATGAGTACAACAGGTAACTGTCACATCTTAAACCGCCACAGCTAAATCTACCCAAGTTTATGAGACAGTCATTTATGTTAAAAGGTCCAAATGCCAAAGGAGCTAATCACTCCTTTAAAATTAGTTCCCATGGTATTACAAGTAAGTTACTTTCTTGCTCTCCTAGAGTTTAGAATTTCTTGTATAACTTCTACCTTTTTCAACACGGTATTGAGAGAATTAACTAATTCAAGCATTGAGATCATTTGAAGAATGGAAGGAAACAAACTGCTGTGAAAAGCTAGTACAATTTGCTAAAAATTGCTTTTATTATCCCACTTAATAATGGATAATGCACTTGAATAGCAGAGAATTTTGTAGTGGTTTATTCAGTGGGTTATTGTTTGTGCAGATCATTTCTGCATTAATAGTAAAAGCTTCTTGGCCTAGAGATTGTTCAATGCAACGGTTATATGCATTTCTGTTTCACGTCACATAATTTCTGCCTGTAATGCAGTGCTGTGTCACTCAAAAGATGAGAACATTAAGAAAGAAATTATTAGAAGCACTAAATACCCTAGAAAACACCACTTCATTAATATCGTCACTAAAAAGTGAGTGATTACAGTACCAGCACCTTAGAAGACAACCTTCAAGCATAAAATCTCACCTTGTAGATATATATGATTATTATGCTTATATATAGAGAGGCACACAGACGCACACCCTTATCTCAGAAGGGTTCCCAAGGAGCACTGATGCGGGTTCAGAGTAGCTCCTTCCCACCAGAATGATAGTAGTGCTGAACGGTAAATCTGCAAGGACTCAATTCAGGCAGCTACCTGGAAAGAAAAAGGATCCTTCACAGTGTATTTATAAATGTTAAATGGCCCGAGAAACTGCTGAGAGATTTCTCATGCTCGGATCCTCATTTTCTCTTGCGTGGTCATCCCTGGGACAGCTCTGGAAAACAAGGCAGCCATTTTCTCATAAACTGTTACACTCAGCAAACCAGATTGAAGCGCTTGATAAGCTGCTGTTCTCTTCTGTGCCTGCAGCAATCGGAGGGGAAAAACAAGCCATCACCCACAAGCAGGTACAACCACAGTCATTTCTGTACGCGCCCCGCTATGAGTCAGGGAGCAGATGGGGCTGGGGGAGGCTGGGATGGGGAGGCCGGGATGCAAACACATCCATACGTGTGGCCAGCAGTGGCTGCCCGACCCCAGCTGCTTGATCTCACCATTCATTCCTGCCAAACCTTATGGACCCACCAAATAATACTGCTTCCTTGTGGTTCTGCATTTTCAAAAATTATCTGCCGCTGTTAGAAAATACTTTGCTTTTGCAGAACCAATGGATCTACGATACTGCCTCATGTATGGTGTGAAAAATGCCTCTAAACCTTGGGGTCAGTATGGGAAGAAAGTTATTTTAATGTGCAGTTGGCAGACACACACACACATATATCTATGTGTGCCTGTATGCACATACATACATGACAATTTTCATAAGCAATACAGGGCTGTAAGTAACCTCTCTCCTATGTAAGGAACCTGTCTCAAACAATTTGTAGGGGATCAGACTGTCAAAACCACTAAGCAACCCAACTCTTTACAGTGTACAAATATGGATATTCAAAATTGCTAATTGCTTGAGAATATAAAGGTCTGTCCCCACACACAGAGCAAGAAGCCAGGACACCTACATTTGTGTTTACTTCTCTTTTCTACTACAAGCCTCATCCCTGTCATTTTTGTAAACCTCCCTGTTTTGCAGCGGTGTTTTGAAATCTGGCAGAAAGATCTGGGTGCAGGGGGTTGCCTTTTCAGTCCCACAGAAAATGTGTTCAGACTTAGATATCCTCAAAGCTGCTGGGGAAAAAAAAATAATCCTACTTTGGTTTTGTTAGCAGAGCTGACTGAAAACCAGCTGCTAAAGTCCCCAACAACCCCACGCCTGCTGCCCGCCCAGCCCTGGCTCTCCATTTCAACACCAAGTTAGGCCCAAGCCAGCCCCCAGCTCTCCCAGTTCACCCAGCCAGGCTTGAAGGAAGCCCAAGTGCTGGGGGACAAATGGCCACCGCTGCTGGCTTCTGCTTGGTTGGCCTGAGTGTGCTGCGCTGGGCTCCTCCTCCACCTGAAAAGTGTCCAAACAGAAGGTGATTTCCTGAAGCCATGGGAGTGCCCAATGCCTTAAGCTCAGTTTGACCAACAGAGAGTCCAGCAGAACAAGACCAAGCCTGGCTTGGTTCTGCTGGTGTGAAGGCACGTTTAACAAATTGCACCCAACCTAGACAAGTCTTTCCGGCAGCTGGTCCACAAGAGACAGCAGTATAATCCTGTGACTTAGGGCACTTCTTTAGGTCAGGTTTGAGAGATTTTTGTCACACAGTGCCAATATTCCTCGCGTCAGCCAGGAATCCCAAAACTAGGAGATAACACATAAATGAAAATGCTGTTAAGACTGTGGGGACCCTAAATGTGAGAAAAGCACACCCAAGCTGTCAAAACCAGAGACATTTCTGCTTTCTTTGCTTCCTCCAGCCACAGGCACAATCCTTCTCTGGCCCCTCCCTTCTGATTGCTTCTCCAGGCTTTGAGCAGCTCCCTCCTCCACCCACCACCACACCTGTGCCAGGTACCACAGCAGCAGTCAAATCTGAGAAACACCAACAAGGAAGTTTCTTGCCCCAGTGCCTGCTCCTGCACGGTTGGAGTTGCCCCTGCAACCTTTGCACTTTCACACACGCTTGCCAACACTATTGCTAAATCAAGATGGTACCCAACCCAGCATTTCTAATGCTGTAAACCCTGCAACTGTTTCCCAAAGTTACTACATTACTTAACATCAAGTAAAGGAGAGCAAGACACTAGAGGTGACTCTCACTAGCTTTGCAGAACCCAAAGTAAGACAGAAAGTCTGAATAAACACAAGTAGGGCACCCGTATTCAAACACATCATGCACTCATCAGTCACCAAAACTACTGAAACGTAGCCACATTGTACATGATTCACTGGTGAAAAGCACTTTCATTCTGTGACCACTGATTTTTATTGGGTAAAGTCATAAGTCTTGTTTTTCTGCCAAGTATACAGGCACCCAGGCATTTTTTAACATCTTTGATTTTGCAATGCAGGATAGTGTAAATTTAAGAGTAGAAAGTCTCCTCACTCCACTAAAATTCAGAGTATGTAAACCCACAGCTCTATCAATCATGCCATCTGTGCTAGAAATGCCATTCTTTTATTTTCTTTTTTTCCTTTTTTTTTTTTTTTTTTTTTGCCACAGGACTATTATATCATGTGCAGGCAGTAATATCTAAGTATAGATCACAGAACGTATACACAAAGCCAGACGACCCCTTTTCTTGATCAAAACAGAAGTATAAATCAACCCATGATGATCTAAGCTCGTACTCCTTGACACTGGAGATTTTCTCACTAGAACTGCAACCTTCATGCTGAAATGCGGTTTCCAGAAGGGAAGCACAAAGTTCCTCACACCTGTTTTATACTGTTGAACCAGATAAAATGGCTTGATCTCTTCCAGGAAGGAAGGAAGGAAGGAGTTCAGCAGTGGAGCGAGGAGTCAGACAAGCACCATATGGCCAGAAGGGAGGGAAAACAAAAGTGAGGGATGAACCACCTCTCTTGTCGGCAACAAGAGTTATGTTGGCTCAGCTGAGTTGTCTAATCCAGTATTCTAAATCAATTAAGCCTGAAGCCAATTTGTACATGTGAATCTTTGTATTTCTAAATGAACTTAAATATTCCACAAGGTTTAATTCCTGTAGTACATAGACAGAACCCAAGGACCAGCTGAGTTCATTAGCCAGCAAAATACGGTTTTATCAGGCAAGCTTTTGTCCAGCAATGGAAAAAAAAAAAAAAAAAAAAAAAAAAGGAGCAGTGAATGAAAGAACCCCTTCCTTCCCTATAAAATGATGATCACCAATGCAGGAATGTCGGTTAATGTCAATTAACAGTAGAGATGTGCCCTCAGTTGTTTGGATCCACTGGCCAGGTCTGAGCTCCAGCCTGCTGAGGTATTTCTATAACACAACAACATCAGGAGGGAGTTTAATAACATCAGTCATCTGGTGATAAGACAGCCAGTGTTTGTAAATAATTCTCACACATCTCCCCAGAACACTGAATTTCTTGCAGGTTTTAAAGAAAACAGAAGTGTCTCTCCATGCCTGGAGAGTATTTCCCCAGGTTTTTATTTGGGCAGTGATGCTTGAGTAAAGGCAGGGCAGGGTGGCTGTAGACACCCACTGAGGTAATTCTCCATGCGTGCCTACCTTGCCTTTCTGCACAAATGGTTGAGATGCTTGTCACTCAGTGGCCCAAGTCGGTGATTTATAGTCCATTCAAGCCAGCCCAGATCTAGGAATGGTTTGCTTTGAAAAGGTGCACTGCAAAGCAAAGCATTTTCAGCAGTGACTCAGCACTGTGTATTAATAGCCATACTAAGCTTATTTGAGACCTTACTGTTGCCATGTGTCAGGGACGGGAGCTGGATCAGACTTGGTCTGACTGGAAGCTCACCTCGCAAATAAAGCCATATTTCAGAGCTGCATGGCTGCACAACAACACAGCCAACAGGGTCCAGGGAGCAGGAGCACAGGGCAAAGAGAAAGGGAGGGAGGGAGGGAGGGAGGGAGGTG
>VZRU01014103.1:36689-63544 GCA_013398155.1 Pedionomus torquatus | reverse complement strand
TAGGAAGAAGTACTTTACTGAAAGAGTGGTCAGGCAGCGGAACGGGCTGCCCAGGTGGATGGTTGAGTCACCATCCCTGGAGGTATTTAAAAGACATGTAGATACAGTGTTTAGGGACAGAGCTTAGTGCTGGATTTGGCAATGCTAGGTTAACAGTTGGACTTTATGATCTTAAAGGTCTCTTCCAACCAAAATGATCACACAGTTTTATTCTAGGACTCCCGCAACAGGAAGTGAAGGCTGAGAGGCTGCTGAAGGTGTGAAGAATTGGGCCCCACAGAAATCTTTATACCCACCACACAAAGCAGATGGAACAGAAAACAGCATTCAGAAGAATCCTGTATACTCATGCTGCACGTACATAAACACCTGTGTGCAGAAATTAAGAGAATCAGCTCCTGGTATGTGCTTTCAGTCAAACTGAAAAGCACATGAAAGGGAGAAATAGAAAAAGTCACCATAATCTGATTAACTATATAATTAAGACTGAGAGATCAATAAGGGAAATTATAAGGAGGGTTTTTTCAGCACAGTATGCTGGAGAGAAAATGGGAAATCTGGTGGAAATCTAATGGGATAAAGTAACAGATGGTAGGTAGACACCCAGGGGACACAGAATATGTTTAAAGATGATACTGGCTAACAGTATGATTAAGTGTATATGCACTGAATTGAACTAGTACATAAGTAGTTAAGGCCGTAAAAACCTTAATATTCTAGATTTGACGGACTTTTACAGACAAGACAAATCGGAAGAACACCTGCAAAAAGGCTCTAGATAACAAGTATCTGGGCTATTTAAGGGAATGGCTCTTGACCTTGTCTCAAGAAACGCTGCAAACAACTGCCTACAAATATGACATAGGATATCACAAGGAGGACAAGCAATTAGATTAATCAACAAAAATATAACAAGAAATAATGGATTCAATGTACTGAAAACATGAGATACGTTTCAGGAAACATACTGGAGAGCAGAAAAAGCTATCAGTGGAGCTGTGCAAACCACTGTCATCTGGGTGACCTGAAGCCCACCTGACAGTACATCATTCTATCAGGCCTGTAAGGACTTTGGGGAAAGCAACTAGATCAATACACGTCTATTTTTTCAAATACAAATACATCAGTAACTTCCAGCAAAATCTTCCATGTAACCTACTGTTCTTCCAGTTGGTACACATGGAGAAGTACAGACTGTGGTCTATAAGCTGAACATACAAGAAGGTCAGCTCAAGGAGGGCTTTCATACTCAGGCAACACTTTTGATTTTCTCTTGGGTACAATCAAATTTGCTATACCAGACTCATGAAACTATGGTGGTCCCGTGCCTTCCAAATATTTGCCAACAGTTAAATAATACCTATAAACAATACAGTCCAGCTGTAGAACTGCTTATGTCTCCATAAAATAAATAAACATTATATATATATAAACTCCAGATACATACAGATAGATGGATACATATATACATATAAGAGAGAGAGTTAAATGGAATAGATGTAAACAAATGATATAAAAAGATATAAACCAATGCTGCATTATTATAAGCCAGTTATTTATGTAGATTTATTTTAAAATATGTCTGATTGCATTCATAGCACTGATGAAGAGAACAGTAATGCACTAAACATCATTAAACACTTAAACTAAAATTCCTCCTTGATCGTCCCTTCACAACCACTTTGATTCCACTTTGCTACCCAGGACAAGAATAACCACATGACCTAAAGGACCGAAAATTCTTAATCCATTATGAGAGCAAACGAAATCATTTCCAAAAGTAGAGACCTCTCCCATGCACAATTCTGCTTTCAGCTTTCCCATCTCTGACTGGCACTAATTTAAATTAGGGCATTGGTAGCTTTAGCACTTCAGCTGATATCAATTACCATTATATCATGCAAAGCACTCCCTGAAGTAATCAGGAACCAAGCTGCTTATGGAAATAGTAGAAAAACTGCACCAGAAATCAAATAGAAGCCAGTACACAGCAGAGACATAACCAGCCAGCGCCTGTGTAAGAAAAAGAGATTTAAATGGGCAGCTGCATCCTGCATCAGCAGAATTACAACCATTTCTGTGAACAGTTTTAAGGTGCACAGAGAAGTCACTCTCTTCCATAGATTGGGTTACTGCAAAGTCAATGGATAATAATCATATCAAAGAAGCAACTGAGTACTGGACTGCCTTAAAACAGCTTAGGAGAAGCGGAATAAGCCAGAATGATGCTGACTCTGATGCAGCTTCAGAGCAGGCATCGTCCTCTATTTTACTCACAGCTAGCTCATGGAAACTTTGCAGTGTTTGTCCCACTGTAAAATCCAATAAACCAAGCCTCAAAGCACAGATTTTTTTCTGTCATAGTCCAGGAAAATGGTAAGAGGTAATGGGCTTGGGCCCAATTAAATGTGAGGTAAGGAACCAACAAGAAACACTCACTTCAGAAGCCTAAGTTGTTAACAGCTATCTTGCATTGCTGTGCTTCTGTCTAGATCTTGGTAACTCATCAATGACTTTTGCCTAGGTACAAAGTATTTTGTTTTAAAGATGCTTAAAGCAGTACCTGTCAAGCGCAAGCTTGCTCAACCAGGAGCCAGCTAAAGGGATTCAGGGCCCACCTTACATGTACTGAAAGGGCAGATATAGATAGGCTTCCTGGCGCCCTTCCATCCTACAATTTCCTACTGCTATTACACTGATGATTCAAATCTAATTTTAACAAGCAAGCAAGCCTTCTGCTGTCAGCAACCATTGTTCCAAGACAGAAGGAAAATACTTTAAACACATTTTCCTGCCTTTCAACATCTGCATTTTTGTATTGCTTTTGTTTCTGGAGAAGAGCACAGAAAAGTAAAATAAGGGAAGCACTTCCCAAGGTAGGGAGCTAAGATATCAATGCTGTCATTTATCAATTCTTGAACAAGCCTAATTCTTCCAAACAATGCACGGGTAGAAGGGTATTATTGATATAAGAACGAATGCTTTGAAAGTCTAAAAAACTTGCAACAGTAACAAAGCAAGTTTCAAAAACACATTCCCCTAAAATCCCATAATAATAACGGGTCTCATTTCAAAAATGCAGAAACATTTTTCTACATCTTTTGGTAAAATTGAGTCCTTCCCAGCCATAATAGTTATTTTTTTTTAAATAACTAACTATATGCATCTCTTTACAGCTAAGTTTATGTGTAAACTCCTCCACCAGTTTAGAAAGAATCTAAAAATTTCCTCGCTCGTGTACTATCTCACAAGAGGATACCATTCAGTGCACTTCTAAGGGTTGCATAAAAGATCAGAAAAATCAAATGAACGTGAATATTCTTCTTTTACCCATTTTCAGATGGCCTTCAAAAGCAAAGACAACACAGAATAATGAAGAGCCTAGTTCATTTGTTGTACAGCAAAAGACACCATCCCATATAATGTGCACTGGTAGTGAACTGAACATAATTAGTTCTGAAGATTATTGTAGAAGGATAAACATGGTTCCGATAACCAAGGCTAAGATAACAAAAAGCACAGAAAGTCTTCCTGACGAGGAAGAAACAGCCCAGTTTGTTCTGAGCTACAGCACAATCAAGTTAGCTATATGGCACATCCTGCTGTTTACATCATGTGATTTTAATAACTTAAAATAGAAGATTAAAGCCATCTGCAAGTCTCCTAAACAAAAGAAATGCTATACTGTAGTGCAGAAATATGTAAGGTGCTTTCATTACCTAGAATTCTTACCATAAAAGGTTATTTGTACACTGGAATGGGAAACATTTAATGGTATTCAACACTCTAACAGGCATGTAAATATTACCTGTGTAACACACTGCCTTGTTTTTACAGCCTCTGTAAAATACAC
This sequence comes from Pedionomus torquatus, assembly GCA_013398155.1. NCBI lineage: Eukaryota > Metazoa > Chordata > Aves > Charadriiformes > Pedionomidae > Pedionomus > Pedionomus torquatus. The sequence goes on along the minus strand of VZRU01014103.1, from coordinate 59,691 downwards.
TGCTACTCTGTTGACTGAATGGTAGTCAAAACATGGGGGATCAAGTGTTGCAGTCCTCTTAGGCATTATGGAACCCACACAAGGTGTTTAATTCGATCTCTTTGTTCAAGACAGTAGCATTTGCATTCATTCACATTCAACAAGTTATTAGTCTAAAAAAAGCTAAGATGCTTTCTTTTTTTCTCCCAAACTCCACTTGTTCTATATATTGCCATAAATAAAATGCTGCATTTAGATCAGCTGTGATACTGTGACACAATTTCACTGCAGATAAAGGTCAAGGAAAAAAAATATTAAAAAGAAAATAACTTCCCCCCCCCCCCCAAGTTCTCTATATAAAACATCAGTGCCAAGCATTGAATCAAATCCTTACTGGGCTCCTAACTGGGCTGTATGTTTTATCTGTCAAAATGGATACACTGGGCAGAAGGCATCATGGAGGGAACTTTTGGAGCAGGACAAATAACTGAACTATTTCTTCAGTTTCTTCCACAGTAACTACTGTGTTGCAACTACACTCCAGAAATACATGGCCATCATCTCAGCTAAGTAACTGGTGTGTATGGAAGCCCTAACCTCAACTGAAGTCCTTTGCCAGCATGAAGGCAAAAAGAGACCAGTACATTATCTACCTGCGTTTCCTAAATAACACAAGTTTTGAAACTCAAACATACGATTCTTGCATTACATGCAATTTTGAAACCTTGAAAGAAATCTGTATTTTAGAAATTCATTGTAACAGGATACAAAAATTTCAGCTAAAGGACAATTTCTCATCTCAATTTCAAAAATTTTCCAGCTTTAAAATAGTTATGAATACTGGGGGAATAACAAAATCTGTTTCCTGTTTGAATTCTACCTTTAGCTTATTTCCAATGCATCTTTTTATTTCTGTAACTATCAAACAAAAGAGCCTTCTTATGCTATGAATCTTCATACACTTATTACCAGAAGATGATCAAATCACAATTTCAGTCTCTGACAAAACACGTTGGATTTTATCAGTTTCCTACCAGAAAGATGAGCTCCTCCAGAAGTCCCACTCTCCCAAGTATGTTCAGACATTTTGAGGTTCAGGTATGAGCACTACACCTCCATACCATTATCCACTCCATACGGATAGTAAATACGCTTTTTATTTGTTAGTTTTGCAATCCTGCATCATAACATTGTATCACTGAATGGTAAATCTACCTGTGAGCCGTACAGTATGGCCAGAGCGCACCTCAAGGAACACAAATGACAACTTCTGAATAACAAACTTCTGAAGGAGTTACAGGGTTGCACAGATCAAACCAAGAAGACATCACTTTGCTATTCCTCATCACTGTCTTTACAATTGAGTAGTACAGTATAAAATAAGGAACTCAAGAGCACAATAAGGGAACTAACAGCTAAAATCACCTGGAGATCTTGTGCAGGGAAACAGGAGAAAAAGGCTGATGTTTAGTTCAGAACAAGGATGTTCAGAAACAACTCAATGTAACTTCTTCCAGTGACTACAACTGAAGCCAGTAACTGCTGGATATGCGTACAAGTTCAGCCAGTGTTCTAGGGAAAGGATGCAGGACAAGCTTCTGCAAAAGTAGGAAAATATTTAAGCATGTGCTATTACTGTATAGTAATGTACTATTAGCAGAGATACAGCCCTTTACATCTGGCTTTAAAGCACAGGAGATACTACACCCACTGCTTTCCTCATTGCAGATGTGCACACAAACCACTAGGTTATTTTGGACTGATGCTTAACATTGACTAGGCAAATTAGAAGTTGCAGAGACAAGAAGAACTTGGGATTTAATGCAATGAAAAGGAAATGTAGCAATACAAATGGAAATTAGCAATGAGATACTACTTGGAAAAATGCAAGATACAACTAGTTTGGTACTGAAAAAAATTAGTAATAAGGAACAAAGGAAAGGACGGAAAAAACCACACTGAGCCATAAATCCAGTAGGAGATATCCTCTATGAATTTAGGAGGACCTGGACTCCTGAATCTCCTGGTTAAAAGAATAAGGGTCTCTAAAAAGCAAAACTTTTAAGAACTGACTTTTGAGTAAAGACTTACTTACAAAAGAGTAAATTTTGAGTAAATTTGTACAGATGAGAAATGGCAAAGTGGAGCAAAGCGAAAGCGAGGTAATAGTTTACAAATATCTAAAGGAGGAATCTGCATAGCAGAAAAAAGAAGACATTTCCTGTAAGGTATGGAAACTGAAGAAGGAGTAAATGGAAAGATTTCTTTTTTTTTTTTTTTTTTCAAATGGAAAATATTGAGTGACTAGCAGGGAAGGCTTTTTGGAGGGAACAACTGTTGGCCTGTGGGGGGAAAAAAAAATGCTAGTGGGAATACTGCAAAGCTACTGCTGGACAAAACCAGAGAAAATGCACTGATGAGAACAGTCTTGTATCAGAAAGGAGGAATGACTCAGATGATGTAAAAGACCACTTCCCAGTTTGCCTATCTATACACCGTGCATATAGTAACTAAGATATATTACCTGAAAATTTGTGCTCCCTTTTTAATATAATGCTAATATACTTTATTACTGATTTTAACAGGCTTTAATAGGAGGAAGCATATATTCAATTATTTTATTACATGCTTTGAATATAAATGGTGAGCATCTGCACTCTAGTTTACTCCTTCTGTCCTTGCCCTCTCATAAAAAACAGTGCTAGCACATTTTATAATTCAGAGCGGCCCTTCCCCTCTCAGCCGCTTTCTTGGCTGGTTTGCTGGGATCTATATATCCAATCTAATTATTTTGATTCCCATTTCCAACCCTATCAGTGGTGCAGTGGTGCAAGAAATCAAAATGCCAGTCTCCTGAATGTGTTAGAACCTAAAAGCTAACAGCTACTCATTTGCAGAGGCATCACTGTGTGGCCCAAAGCTCCTGTCACCATGCAATTTATGTTCAGTGTTCTGGATGTGACTCAAGAGGGGTTTCCCAGTGTACCAACACTGAGCATTTCTTATAACATTTCAGATATGCTACAGGTTGTTGCATCATCTTGTTCTGCCACAGCGTAACTGTCTAACAAAACCCAGCAACGATTCAGTGTAGATTTTGTCTTTTTTAAGACTCCCTTAAGTCCTTCTCCTTTGTTATTTTCCTCTTTGTTTTCTTAAGAGGGAAAAAACAGGATCATACAAGCTTATCTGCCCTTAAGTGATGAGAAGGGAGAGTCGGTAATACTCCTGCCAGAACACCTACTACCCTCTCAAGCCAGGGGGATCATATGTTGCTCACTAGCTGAATTCCCTTGGGGGTCTTTTCCCTGACTATAAGCTTTCCCCCTCTTGAATTACAGTCTTACTTAGATTACTAATGCCTCAGCGCCACCAAAAATATTCCCATTCATTTCCCCAGCTTTTACAAACACGATAACATGATTTGTGTTTAAATATAAGCGTCACCGTTTTACTTTTTATTATGAATATCATATGTTTGGCAAGCTGTCTGACCTTCCTTATGATGATGAATGCCGCAGCAAACAATTTGCTGTAGCTTTAAAGAAATGGCCAATTCAATTACATTATGCCAGAAGCTTTCAAATCCCTCTCTGCCAAACGTCTTTGCTATATCCTGCCACAGACAGCCCATTTGTATTCCAGCACAGTAGGACACTTGTTTTATTGAAGCATACAGTTCTAGTTAGGTACTATCAACAGAGCACTATTTCAGTTCTCCAGCTCTGTGTTCCTTCCCACCCCCTTCTAGCCTTGGTTATTAGGATTTTCAATTTTACTGACCAAACGTGTATGCATTACTAATTACATGCATGAAATCCAGTGGTTATCGACTGCTACAACAAAACACATTAGTGACCAATTACAGGAGTTCTTGGCAGCAATGGTTATCATTTTAGTGGATATAATCATTGCACTTAAAGTGAAGCTTGAGATTCCCTTTGAGATTACACCACTAATTGCTTCTGTTTTGCCAGTTACTGCATGAGCTGGTTTGCAAAAAGGATCGCTAAAGATGCTTTCTAAATATCGAAGAGCAGCAACCAGATGAAGCCTCCTGTAATGAGTCTGCCCCACCCCCAATAAAACCACAGCATCAATTCACTCATACAATGCCGATCTCCAACACATATCCCCCTTCTCATCCCCTTTCCTTCTCATTTCTTGTTGTTTGGGCAGGCAACGGCAACACAGCTGCACTGCTTTTCACATGAATTGTGTGACACACTATCATTTATTTATATAGGTAGCGAGAATATTGCAACCTAAAAAAAAATAAAAAAAACCATTGTTCCCCCCCCCCATCTCTCTGTGTTTGCAGTGAGGATACTACTTGTTATTCTTATTATGACAGAATGTTTCAATGGTCTTAGACCTTTAAGGAGAAAAAAACCCACAAAAAACACAAACCCAAAACCCTAGGCAAAGTACGTGATTTATTACACATACAATACCACTGTAATAGGCTTCCACTCTCCAGGAATCCCTAAAAACAAACACTCCTCCTCCAAAGGAATTTGTAATATAACATATTGTTCTTTAAAAGCCCATGTCTACCTCCAGATCCCCACTAGTGATGAATTATATGGTTTACAGTCTCATAAAGCAGAAGTGTCTATATATTTTAATGCTGAGGCCAACCACAGAACTTTGGTACCTTTCAAATTCTGTGATATACAACTTTCCAAACACCAATGAAAGGCTGTGTCACTTGGCCTCAGGCAAAACAAGCAGATTTAATTTCATCAACATTTTCAGTCTGATCAAAGTAAGTTGTCTTTCAAAGACAGAAAAAGTGGGGGAGGGTTGCAACTACAGTTCTGTTAGCAGTCTGAGAACAAGCTATTTTAATAAATAAAATTGTTTAAAAAAATTTGGTTTCTTTTTATTAAAATTTCAGCTATAAAAGCTTCCCATTACTCAAATGTCAATTTCCAAACAACAAAGAACCCCTTTCAAAAATACAAAAAATGAGAAATCCTCAATCAAAAATTTCTCATAAAATTAAAACAACCTTCTAGAATTGTTCCATCAAATATCAGCTTTTTTAGCACTTCAGTAGATGCTAAGTTGACACAACTCTAATTAGAAACGTAATTGATCTCTGTGAGAGATACTGTAGAATTTTTAATCCCCAGAGACTTCTAGACTATGAACAACAGAGCATACGATATCTTTAAAACTTGTCAGAAACTGGCAATGTGATTTACAGAAATAACAACACTCTCCCCGAAATTAACTACAAAAAGAAGTTGAGAGCTTCATCTTACAGTATCCACAGGCTGTAGCAACAGTACCAGTTGCTTCAGCCACTAAATACAGGTATGGACTCCTACCTACCAATCCCTGAAAAAGAACATAATACAGTACAGAGGGTTGCGTCACAGACACCTTTTACCTTGTTTCAAACCCAGAAGCAGATTTGCACAAACCCATCAATCCTTCCAGAGCACTGGGCACAAGAACTGCTACATGCAGGATGCTCTCAAAACCACAGCCAGTTCACTTGCATGCTTAACTGTGCAAATCTTGTCCCGGGGTACAAAATTTCAAGTCAGAACGAAAAAATTTGCAGGTGATGCAGTAACTACAGTAACTGGCAAATAATAAACTGGGTGAACCACCTAAACTAGAAACCAATCCTATATTTATAAAGTAATAGGCTACACAATTTAATTGGATTAATGCCTGCTCTTAGTTCAGTAATTCTTGACTTCCGCCTTCCTCTAACAACAACTAAGGATGATTTTCAACTAAAAAGTAACATTACATTGACATGGTATCTTTGTCAAGGCATAAGTCACCACACATACAAAGCCGGCAGAATGACCACCTTTCTTTTGTGTGGGTAAGCTCCCATCTCTTGTTCACAAGCACAAAATTTAAACCACAATTCCAAAAAGACTGCAATTGCACCTAGAATTTCTAGCACTGCCTTCCAAAAGAGGAAAGGGGAACAAGACAGGGAAAGAAAATATTCTCGCAGAGAACAGCTGAGCTTATGTAGCACCCAAAATACAAAAGGTCAGGAAATACCTGTCTTTCATCACTGTCAAAAGCAATAGACTAAAATAATGCAGAGTGGGACTGATAACGCAGGAAATAAATGAAAACATTTGCTGCATGTTAATACAGAAGTTAAAAGAAACAAGGCAAAAACCTCTCTCAAAGGTCCCTGCTGGATTTAAGATAGAGCTGTTGAGCCAATTTTGATTTCAAAACATGCCAGTATCATTTAAGAATAGTGAACTTCTCTCCTTTAATAAACCTTACACTTGTTTGCTAGTCCACAGACCAAATTCCTAAAACCACGCACAATGACTGCAAGTAAGACAAGGCACAGTATTTGCAGGAACTAGAACTTCACCGAGAACTACAAATGCACAGGAAAGCAACCAGTTACTTATAATACAGTCTCAGGCACCTTTTATGATTCACCAGATAACTTAAAAATCAAAGAACGATAATGGTAAGTGCTACCACAATGCATTTCTGAATGAATTAAAAGTCTTCTGTGGGTATAGCTCACAAAGGCTGGTACATTTTTAAGTTATGTATTTAATTCTCTCCAATATCAAAAGCAATGAGAGACTTCTTTTGCTATACTCTGTCACAGAGATAAACACAGTGAACACTATGGCAAAATGAAATATACGTTTTTACACAGTGATGCGACAGATACCGATTTATAAATTCGTGCATTCAGTACAAGAATGCGATTAAATCACAGCACAGGTCTGGAATAAAATGCACTGATAACAAGTTTAGACCAGGTTAAATTGAGACACTCTCAGATGATAAGTAGAGTTTGTAAAATTTAATGTAGATACCAAGTAAAGAAATTCAACTTACTGAAGCCTTCCAAAACTAAACATAATTCTTTTAGCATGATAGATGCCAGCAGGAAGAAAGGCTCCAGCTCTGGCAATTGCTTCAGAAAACTCAATTAACTTGCCCATTATTAAAAGTAGGTTACCAATAGGAAGAAGTTTCCTGATGTACTATACTTATCTGGTAATTAATATTACATGCTTTTCGTATGTGAATATGTATGAATAACTAAGTATGTTAAATAATACAACAAAGTATCTTTTAGACATGTAAAATAATTGTTGTAACCAGAGTAATGTTTGGCATGGCAAGAAAGGAAGCAAGGTGGGTAACTGAAAAATATTTCCCCTGACTTTTCAGAAACCTGTGTAGGCTGAGTTTGGGACTGGTTGGCGACCTGCAGATGCTTAGGAATGTCTGCCACACGCCCTGTCAAAGCTGATGAGGAAAAGCTGTCCTTGTCCTATTTGAATGGAAGCTAATCAAACTATTTTAATGGAAGCAAACCCAACCAAGACAACAGCTTTTGTCTCAAACATTTACCCTTTCCAAAACAGCCATATTAGGCCACCACGAGGTGGTCATCTGAGCCTTCATCCCACAATGACGTCATGTTTAACCTGATCTCTTCTCATGACTTCAGTCCTGCTGAATCTCAGTGCCTTTTTATGATCACAAAGCAGCAAGATCGACTTTAAGAAACAGAGAGGTTGTTCAAACTCAGAAATTAGTCTCAAAATAATTAACTTAAAAGGCAAACACCAAAATAAGGAGAAATCCTGCCTATAAGCTATGTTGAACTGTATAGAGGCTTCAAGGGTAGCAATAAAAAGCAAATCTAAGGCAAAGCACAGAAGGCTCCATGCAACATTCCCTTTAACCAGCTCTAGTACTTCTAATCTTCTTCACTTCAAAAGCCAAGGTACTGTCTCAAGTAACAGAATGCAATTAGGCATAGAGATGCTGAAAAACATTAAACAGTTTTAACATTTTGTAAAGCTGATTTCCAGCTAAACATACACTTACTCAGGTGCAAGAACAGTCAAGCTCCCCAGTTTCCCCCAGATTTTCCCTTCAGGCCAGTTTTATCCTTAGGTACCTGCGTTAAAAAAAAAAAAAAAAAAAAAAAAAAAAAGAAAATTACATAACTTGTCATAAGTTCATCTCTTGTTCATAACAATTCTTATGGCCACAGATTGACAGCCAGTCAAAATTCAGATACCCAGCTTTTATAAAAGGGTTATTTCCCATCAAATTGCTTAACCAAAAGTGAACTCAAAGGTTTTTTGTTTTTCCTCCTGCAAAATGACTAGCTTTTATTTAACCAGTTCTATGTATATAGAAGTATTTTAGACTCAGCACAACCTGAAACGAAATAATTTTCTGTGAGAAACCTCATGTAAATTCAACCTTGTAGAAGGTGGGATTGCATGATTTAGGTATATTTCATCACTTCTTTTTAGGAGTACAAACAGACAGCAACACAGTTAAGGTTTCGTTAGCCACAGATTTAAGCCACCTTAAAGCAAGAAAATCCTACATATTCAATTATCACTTTAAAAAGTGAAAGAAGGTTTCTGTACAGGTGCAGTGTCACTTAGTTAAGGAGGAGCTCAAAAAATAAAGCCATTCTGCTTTCTTCTGGCACCAGTATGAATTAAAGAAACATATTCAACCATATGGAATCAATTTTTGCAGACATATGGAGCTCCAATTAAATGAGAGCGGCTTTGCTGACACAAAAGTCCACCTGCATATATTCAAATTTTCCAGAATTAGACCATCTCGTTTAGAGCAGCCCATCTAACAATAACAGAGTAGAAAAGTAATGAATGTGATATGACTCAATAACTGCACCTAGTCTCTCTAAATAGTAGTTGCAGTCTTACTTTTGACCATGGTCAGAATACAACTAGATTAGAAAGAAAACAAAGATGGAATTAGTTCCCCTAAAATATAATTACAATTACATCAGAACGAAAAAAAAAAAAAAAAAAAGAATCTTCTCCATCATACAATTAAATACATAATTGAAAAAGTAAGCAAGGTACAGTTTTTCAAAGAAAAATTTACCGGACGTCAACAGAAATTAAAAAACTGATTGTAATTATCCTTCCTGTAATTGTGCATCCAGATTTTCCCAGGATAAATTTATGGAAAACACACCATTTAAAATTATGAAAGTCAACAAGCTATATATACACATCAACATGCTCAACAACTATAAAAATCTTAAAATAAGAAAGGTGTCAGATGAGGTAGAAACTAACAAATTTTTAAGGTAAGGACTTCAGAAGTCCCATTTTCTATTTTTTAAGAACATGCAGTTAATCGGGCCGCCTTGTTCATATCTAGTCTGACTACCTTTGTATTAGGTGATGACATGCCAATCTTTTCCATGGGACCCCAACCTCATTCAGTGAATACAGCAGCAAGAAGAAAGGAGAGTACTGGAAACCTGCACATTAACCGAATTACACAGCACAGTCACAGTGCAGCTCTACACTTGTATCTGCTCCAGGTTATTCTGTGCTGTTCCAAAAAAGCACTCTGTGGACAGAAAAGCTAGTTCTCACACAGGTCTTCTTTGATGCTGTCAGGATAACCACAGACTGCATTGCAGTCCCCTATGAGGAACATCATATCATTCCCCATAGACTGTGAACTTAAAGAACGAAACTTTGGAATTAGGAGCATTACAATTAGGAGCATCTTTAGCGTTCAACCAAGGAGCCCTAAAAATCACTTACCAGAGTATCTAGCCTTATATAATATTTTAATTTTCTGGTTGAAACTGTTTTCATCTGCCTTAAGTAGGCAATGCATGTTTCCTTTCTTACACTGCACTGCCCCATTCACTACCTTTCTTAAAGTTTCTACAACAAATGAAAGCAAGTTTTCAAAGACCCTTCTTCTTTGCTGCAGTCTTTCTACACATCTGGTCCAGTTGAAAAGACCACACAATTCCGAGATCATATAATTTAAAATTGTATCATCATGCGAATGTCCAAGGGACCTCAGTTAACATGTTTTAGACAACCTTAGTCCTTCACCTTGCCAGCTTTGCAGCACTGGGTATCCTGTATCATTACAGGATACATGCTTCTTCCCCTCCCCACAACCAGAATCCTATTTCTCATTAGCTCCTCACTTTCATATCCTAGTTTTAGGATAGTTTCAGATCCTAGAATCTCAGCATCATCTCTCATCTTTCTGTCCCTTTACAGATCTGTCAGCTCTTGCGCACTGCTTTTACTTTTCAATTTTTTTCCCACTGCTTTAGTCTCCCACTCAGCCTCCTGCACTTGCCTCTTGCCCTGGCAATTTTCAGATTTATTCTCAACAACCAAATACCTATCTTTCCCATATTTCCTTCCTGCTTCTTACAGAGTCTTTGTGATCAGTGTGCCATAGCCATGGCTGCTATGCTTTCTGCTGAATTCATTTCCAATGATGAGCCTTAAATAGAACTGGACGAGGGCTAATGAGCAGGAACACTTAATTTCAGGATCCCAGAAGGACTTGGGCAGAAGACAAGCCAAACAGCACTGCTATCTGTACAGAAGGAGAATTTTATGCACTTAAATCCCTTACTACTGAAAAACACAGACACCTGTATCTTTAGATTTCAAGGCAGCTGTATGAAGGCTTTGTGGACTGTAGGTTCTTCAGTCTTGACATTGGATTAACACCATTTAGTCTTTTATTTTTTTTTAATATAATTCCACAAAGAACTCAAAGTTAGACAGAGTCTAAAAATTAATCTAAAACCATTCCACATTTCAGTCAATACAGAATTACTAGTAATTACTAGTACTTTAAGCCATTCTTTCTGAAGACAAAGCAGCCCTTGATTCAACCAAATATATGAAGTATTGGGGGGAGACTGGGGGAATTGTTTTTCATTAAGAACAGGGTTTTCTAGGCGCTGTTTGCTAAGGGTAAGTGTGCTTCTCTTTATTCCACTGGAAGAAAGCAAATGATAGCATACCTCCACCTATTTTCTTGCCACAAAGTATGAACCAACCAAAGATGTCTTCCTGCCTTGTCTCAAACAACCCCCTGCTTTCGTGGTTGAGTGACTTGAGGGGGTTAAGGTTGATATTAACATTATTATATACAGTTTGGAGAGGCTGATTCCCCCAAGATGTAAAATAATGAAGCAAATTAAAAGACATTTCATTTACTGCATAAGTCCTACTTTTAGAATAGTTTCAGTATTTGGCTTGATAACAACAGAGTTTGTATCAAAAGAAAATGAACTAAATCAACACAAACAGAAGTCAGAATTATGTAATAAATTCAAATATGATAAGAATTTAATTAAGAACATTTTTCCTGCTTTTCAATACACACAAATAGTTCTCTGGATTACCTCATGACATCACTCTTACTTACAACTAGTGTCTTTTGAAAAGAAGAGGTAACACAAACTTTAATATAGATTAGGTTACTTCAGCTTCTTGGTATTAATGAAAACTAACAGCTAGCTGTAGAATTGTTCCTACCATGGATTTACATATCAGTATCTTAAACCTGACAGCCCTCCCACTAATCTGCCCCTCTACCTAATTTTTCTTTTCCTATATTTTCCACATACTCCTATCTCCCACAACTCCTCCTCTTTCCTTTGTCTTCCTATGTTTGTTCATTCGTCATCCCCATAATTTCCTCACTGAAATACAACACAAGTTGCAAATAAGGAAGAAAGCAGTCGGGGGCACAACCCACATGTGCTTCAAATGCCACAGGAGCTTTTCCTTAGCTTTAATACAATCCATCACCGGTAACTTAGAGAGGCGAACATATAACAAAATACTAAACTGATTTAAGTGAAAACTTTAGATTAATCTCTCACATTGCTTCTGCAATTAGCTTCCTAATATTTACGGTCTTGTTTAGTATAAACTGTACATTGATTGCCCAGAAGACAGAAGTTCTAGAAAAATAAAAATCTAGAAGCACTGGATTTAAAGCTGTGTCTGTTGTTAATTGTTTTCCTCAGCTTATTCTCAGTATTATTCCCTTTTCTTCCAGCCCCAGCTCATTCAAATACACACAGCATCCCATTTTCATGGCACATTCCACATGCCATTTTGCCTCACATGCTGGTAAATTTCTCTGTGCTTAAGCCCTGCATTTCTTCCCCATGAGTAGCATTTAAATAGTGCAAGAAGTCAGCTTTTCTTCATTTTACTTCCAAGCCACTATACTATCCCTTTGCATGGTGATAAAACAGTACTGGGTCACATCACTCCTTTTCTCTAACAGAGCAGCAGATCCAGGCTCCTCTTCCATCAAATGCAACCCCATCCCTTCAGGGTTACAACAGTGGTCTCAGTTCTCTCTCATCTACCTTTGTGCTCTGCAGCCGTCCAAAATCCTACTCCTCCCAAATAACTAATGGGGTCTGATCTTGGATACCTCAATGTGCCACGCACTGAGATACTTGGGAGGCTGATTAGAGTGTGCATGTGTTTGCAAGCACACGCAAGAGAGCAGGAGCAAGTGCTCACTCAGGAGAGGTAGGGAAGCACCCTCTCTTCAGGGTGAAATTTTCACATACAACCTGGTAGGGTAAGCTCTAGGATTTTCACAGCCTGTAATAAAACCCGTGCAACTGAATCCCTTCTTGATTTAAAAATCTCAGTCTCCGCTGAAACTGTGTAGATTTGGTAAAGAAAGCACATATCCCTCTTATGCTGCTACTGTATTACTGAGCGGCGATTTAGTAACAGCATACTTTACTTAACGAGTACAAATGAATGACTCAGTGCTATGAGGTGTCTGTTAAAGAGAAATTTCTATTACATCTTGACTCTTCCAATATTGAACCTAAAAAGAAAAAGCAGCTCCCCGATTTATCCAAAATAAAGACAGCAGACTGAAGTTACATTTTATACTTAGATAACAAACAATGGGTAATGTTTATATACAGTACAAGGCAGCCTTTCAGTAAACATTTTGTGTGCCCAGTATATAAAAATTAAGTGCAATATTATCAATGAATGCACTGTTTACAAAGAATTCACTCCTGTGTTGAGCCACATTGCATTAAGTGCACTACAATGCTGAAGCTGGTATCTGACTGTCTTTATTTGACCCCAAATCCAACAGGGAAATAAGAACATTCAAAATACTTCGATCTTGCTGATAAGCACTCAGCATTAAAAGGTACCTGTCAGGATAACGTAAGACAGCATTCGTTCTTATTTTTTCTGAAAAATAAGACTGTCTCAAACAGTCACACCAATATATTTAATGTTGTACTATCTCTTTCTCTTCAATTCAGAATACTGCCTGCTGGTGTTAAAGGTAGAATGAGATTCAGTCATCACTATGGCCTGACCTTGCAAATGCACCACTGTCATCCTATGGAGGAAGCAGGGCTGTTAATATGAATCATGCCCTTGGAACTAGCTAAATAATCCAATAGCTGTAATTCATACAGAAGCAAATTACCACTGGTGATCTTAGACATTTCTCAAAAGTTGGCACTCTCAGTCTCTCCTGTTCATCAGCGTGTTCACATTTGTTTGCTAGGTAGGGTAACAATAATGTGAACATCTCTAACAATTAGTAGTAGATTGACGTTGAATTAAAAAACAAACAAACAAACAAACAAACAACCAACCCCAAAACCAGAAAAACAAGTAAACTTGTTACCACTGGTAAACTGAACAAAAAGACATAAAAAGAATTTCAGTATCTATCCCCACTCACTTTAGGGAACCCTTCTCTCCTGTTTATTTTCTCTTCTGGTTCACAAGCTCCTGGCAGCCCTCCTACTATGTGTTTATATTCTAGTTTCGATCACCAGTGACATAAAAAAGGTGCTTCATTCACCCACACATACCTCCTTGCCACAAAGGTCAAGAGAATCATCTACAAATGAAGGTCCATCATTTTCCCTCACAAATTACCCATATGAAGCCAAGAATTGTCCCATTCTGTGCTACTGGCTGTGTTCAACAGCTGCACCTCATCACATCAAGCAGTATCTGTGCCTCCCCAGGATGTGCACAACTGAAGGAAAAAACCCAGAAAAATTACCAGTATAATGGTGACAGAATCATACATTGCACTAGTTAAAATCTTCCATGAAGGAGTCTGGGGTGGGTTTTTTAGGATAATAAATAGCTTTTGGGCTTAACAACCTTCATCGAAAAGAAGGCCAGCTCACTTTGAAACATCTTTCTTACTAGAGTAAGAGGATTTTAGTGTTATGGCTACAGCAATTATAGTGTGGCTGATACTAGTTAACTTGCTCACACAGACAAGTCCTAGAACTTTTCAGCAAACAAGTGAGCCGGGTTTATACTTTGTACAGCCTAAAGCCAATATAGTTAACATTTCTTTGATCCTTGAGCTTCACACTTCAGAGAGCTGTGGGAGAGAGGAAGTGCTGGAGGCCTGGTAGTTTCAGGAACCATTAATTATAGGAACACATCATGAAGGGCATTGCTAGAAGTTCTCTTCCGACCATTTGAAAGTATTAGAGATAATCCGATGGTTTAAATATAAACTGTGCAGTTGCTGTCACACACTTGTCCACAAAAGACAAAGTCTCAGTGCTTTTTTTCCCCAGATTGACAATCTGTAAGGTGCTGAACAGGAAAGAAATTTACCACAGTATAAGCTTCTTCCATTAAAATGTGTTCCCTAGCAGTTTTTCATGTTTGATCTCAAAGCAAATTATAAATCACATCAATTTTTTAACTGTCTACTATTCTATAAATATTATGGCTAAAATTGTCCAAAGACTGGCTATTGAATTTGGTCCACAAAGTTAAAGTGCATTCTTCTGAACTCATTTTTGAAACAGAATTCATCATAAGTGGGAGTTACAGTCTTTTTATGGGAAAAAATAAAAGTGACTTTCAGCTGGCTGCAATTATAAAATTAATGAGCTATTCAAAATTATTTGTGCCATTTTAAAATTGTATTTATAAAAACACACAGCAAATTATTGGTAAAAGAAGGAATAATATCGTACTTAACTAGTTTGCTTTCTTAAGAGTTCTCCACTGCCTATCAATGTATTTTATAAATACCCAGGTTTATATTATAGTGGTTCCCTATAAGAATGAATTCTTCATTATGACAATAGTCACCTAAATGTAGAGCCCTTTCCGAGTCAACTGAAAATCTGGTGGCATGATACGGCTGGAGCTAAAAACATATAAGCAATATAAGAAGTTGGATTTTACTTTTTAATCTGAACCTCTGCTGAAACGCTGTAAAGAAACTTTCTCTTTAAAGCCTGTTCAGAATTAAATCTAGAGAGCTGTAGCCCATCCTTTACCAGCTGCTTTTTCACTTACTAATTTAAGAACAACACTTCTTCCTGTTGCACACTTACCAGGAAGCAGCTATGCCATGAATGTGTTATAAACACTACCCGTCTCACAGGCTGCATGGCTTTCTGAAAAACAAGACAACCTATGGAAGTGCTGCTCTTTATCATCCTCTACTTCCTGCCCACATTCTGGTTACTTGATTCAATTTCACATCTCATTTTCCTTCTGTACTTCCCCTTTCAATCTGAGGTCTTTTGATGATATGCTGATTTCCCTGGAAGTCCACTTTCTCACAGAAATGTTGTAAATGCAAAGGCAGAGGGATAACCATAATGCAACGCACCACTTACTGAGAACAAATATTCTGAGGCACAGAAAATGACAAATACATATAGTTTCCGAACAACAGGACAGAAAAACGTCTTTGCAAATTTTGAGTAGCAGAACGAAAACAACGCCTCATCTGGATCACCATCATGGTGTTTCAATGTGTGTGCCAGCATAATTCAGAGATGGTCCCTTCGGGGTGGATGTGCCACTGGTGGTAACCACATGATGAATGTTCAGTTCTGAAGATGCCATACTATATCGGTTCTATGCGCCTTAAACACCACAAAATGCCCAATACCCAACAAAAGGCAAAAGAGCTATAGGAAAGACTATAATTATAGAATACCATAGAAAGATAGAGCTTGAGGGCCATGCCTATATCCTATGTCTTTGCAATAGCTGCACAGTTTAAAAACTGCCAAGTAACAACTTTTCCTAAACAATCACAGGAAGTGGGCCATTCATCACACAATAAAAAGGGATAAAAAGATCTATTTTATCCCCTGTTTCCCAAGGGAGAACAATTCATTCCTGATCCCAGATCCTGTAATCAGTTCTGTGCCTGGGAGAACACGGGACAAGTAAAATAAGTTGTTATTAAAGGGTTTTGGAGAAAAGCAGAAAAAACACACTTCTTGTCCACAAGCAACCACTGAAAACGCTGAAGCACGTTGTTAGTGCCAAAAAAATATAATGAAAACAAACAGTTCCAGTCTCCCCTCAGGCCTCTTGGAGACCTCAATACTTCAAAACCAAAGACTTGTCTCATAACATAACTTTCTACAGTCATTCCAAAATTAAATCTGCTGTGCAGTTTACTAAACTCGGGCTTAAAACTGTTCAGATTCTTTGCCCCATGTCCCCTTCAGAAGAAATGGTGAGGAAAGTTCTTGTAATTTGTCTAAATTAATTCAGGACCAATTTATAACATCAATAGCAACAAAACTGGATATACTTCAGCTGAAACAGTTCTTTATTGGTGATGCTTACCCAGATATTTGCACACAACTTTATCCCTTCTCAACCTTCATTTGACCATACTTTGACACAAGCTTTCTAATTTGTTCTTTGAAAGATAAATACTCTGTAACTCTGATCAGTCTAGTAGTCTGGCTTTGCGCCTGTTCAATTTAAGTCCATCTTTCTGTTCACTGCAAGGGAAGAGTGTCGGACACAATACCCCAAATAAGGTCTCAGGAAGGCTTTATGAAATGCTATTAGCATTTCTTCCTCTCTCTACAAAAATATGTCTAATGCATCATAGAAGCACATTAGCCTTTTTCACAGCTGCATCAAACTGGTGGCTCAGAGCCATCTTAGTGGCATTATCACAGCACTTTACCTAATTCAGACTGCTACAACCATTAAACTATCTACACAACATCCTGTGATGCTAACAGATGTTCTTCTCATTGTAAATATTTGCATATCAAGATAAAGACTAGCATGACCTGTCTGAGACCAGACACCGGGACCTCTCAGAGCTGAATTAGTAACTGAGATTTTCTGATTCTTAATCCTAAATATACACCTCGAAACACCACCAGCAAACAGATCAACCAGCGCATGGTAAAATGGGTACTCCTGTTACTCCATACCAAATGCCTGTGCCTGCACTCAAAAGCCATTTCTAAATGGCTGGTTATAGATAGTCGCTCCTCTCCCATGTAATAGCATTAACCTGCTGAGGAGCCACACAAAAGATACCTCGAAATATCAACCCTCCATCCACTTCGACATGGGGGTGGTGGCCCCACTGCTTGCTCTCAACTTCATGTCCTCAGCTGGCACTGAAAGTGCCTTTTTGTGGTGATTCCATCTAGACAAGCCTCAAGGTGTTAGGCCACCTCCTCCCACACGTGCTTGCTCTTAGCTGCCAGAGCAGAAGCTGCTCAACTAGAACGATTCTAATAGAGCCCACATTTACGCTGATATGTTCTCCTGAAAAACATTTTCAGGATTCTGAATTTATAATTTGAGTGCTCTTGTTCTAAAATTCAGATCACACTGAAAGTGATGGCTTACAATAAAAAGACAGAAGAATTAAAAATGCAGGAGCACAATTTCAAACAATAATGATGGACAGAGGAGCTGACTGCTAACAAGCAAAGAGCTTGGTGATTCCTAAAGAAGGTAGCGTATTGTAGCTACTCACATCATAGTGTTAATTTGACAATCACAATCAAATACTCCTAATACTACTAATTAAAATCTATCTTTGTGAAAAGTTTGCCCAGAACATGAACATTACTAGAACTAGACAGAACATGAATTTCCCGTAAAGCTCAGGATGTCTTAATTGCCTCAGAAATGCCATGCATGATTTGCAGTTGCATTCCAAAACAATACTTTTTCTTCCAAGCAACTAGCAGAGCCAGCACTGTCCTCTGAGCTCAGATATGGGAATCTTTTCTGTATATAAAGTAAGCAATTCTAGTCAAGCAACACACTACCACTTCTCAGAAAATAAATATCCTATGTATACTTGAACTTGGTTTCTCTTTTTTGTCCATTATCAGATGTATACTTTAACCATTTCCCATTTAGATCTGTAGTATGAGCTGTCCTCCACAGATGAATATATTACAGGTAAGAGAAAAAGCTCAGAAATACCTAAGGCAGATGGGATGACTTCTGCTAGTATCTTGTAGTGTAGAAGTCAACGTCAATAACAGTGCTGCACTAAAATGAGTGTAGCTGTGCAAAGCCTTGAGCATAACCTCATAGAAACTGTAGACTAATATAACTCACTACATCAATTCTACAGATGAAATATATATGCCTTCTAGATATTTAGGTCTCTAGACTGCTTTCACGCATCATGGAAGAAAGGTATGGACCTGATCTGGCATGTTACTGCTGGTCAGCTGAGCTGAGTCAGTTACAAGAAGGGGTAGATATTCTTTCCAGTTAGGTAACTGCCCAGCAGCCGGGAAAAAATAACTCCACAGTGGCTTAAGCGTGTCTCTTACTGTACAACTGACAGGATGAAAAAGCCATCAAACAGACAGTTGCAAAGCCTGATGAGGACCCATCTCATATCAACCTGCAGTAACTAACACTCAGCATTTTCTTAATCTGCAATAGTGCTACAGGCTGTAAAGATGGTTTTCTGTTCTCTGTGCTACACACACTCATTAGCTAGATGGGAATGTATCAGTTCTGCCCTTTTGTTTTTAATAATGGGAAAGGTTATGCTTCATTGAAATTGCAGATAACTATCAGGCACAATTCTGGTTAGGTTCCTGAACTATGACCCATAGAATGTAAAATACACACACTTTTTTTGAGTGCATACCTGACTTGTTCTGACAAAAAAAAAAAAAAGTAGTCTGAAAACCAGGACAACTATTTCCTGTTTGCAGTTGAAATCCACATGAATAATGTTTATATATTAAAATTTCTGAGTCCATAAATCTGGTAAAACAGAAGTATATTTGTTATTTCTAATATGTAATCTCTGTGCAGAAAACCAGCATGATTTCAGGAAGTTTTCAAAAATTATTTGTATTTGAATAAAAATGCATGTACTTCTTGTAAAGCCCTACCAACAAAATCCACTCATAAAAAAAAAATAAATATGCCGAGATATGTTTGCAAATGAGGCATACTGTTTGCATGTATACAAATACATACTTAAATCTTTGTGCATATATACAAGTAAAAAAAACATTGCAGTTTGCAAGCAAAAATGAGCAGGTAGTGTTTCAAACTGACAATGTGGCACAGTGTTATGAGGAAGGACAAGAATTAATTTACAGTAAATTATCAGTATTGGCCAGAGATGACACACAGTTACAAGACTAAATCAACGAAGTTTGCATTGCTGCCTTATGGTGCTTGATCTTTCAATTAATGTCTCAAGAATACCCAATTATCTGTATCTGAGCACTGTTTTGTTTTTGATGTTAGCATGAAAGAAACAGTTTTTTTAAAATCACAACACATTTGAACAGATTCAATTATCACCAGTACTTCCATTTCTAGTCGCTAAGTCCCACTCCTCCCTTCTGACTGACCTCACCACTTTACCTTTTAATCTTTAGAATCTTATCTATCAAAACTATCAGAATAAGAGAAAAAAAATATAGGCACAATACAGAGCCTATGTCTATGCTAAAGAGCCAGAATTCCCTTCAAACTCAGGGAATCTAAAGCTTCTAGATGTATGCTTATCTGCAGCACACTGCTTTCTAACAGACAGTGAAGAGTATCTTTCAACGAATGTATATTCTGAATGCAGCATGCATTCTATGTGTATGATGTGAGAGAAAGTCTAAGTCTGACACAGGACAAGGACTCAGCATATGCAAATGTCAGATGGGATAATAACCTATAAATCAGAAACAATACAGTACAGTCAATTGCCATAAAAAAGGGAAGCAAGAAACTACAGGGGGAGGGCTCAAAAATTTTATGAGTGTTATTTTACCAGGTTTGCTAGAGGCATCACTTCAGTGGTAATTTTGGCTTGCGTTTCCTAACTTTGATCAATTTACAGTAAATTCAGATTTGTTCAGAAGATCAAAAGCAAAACACACAAGACCAGAATTACTTCCTTCAGTTTCCTGTCTTGCATTTTGCATCAAAGCAACAGCACAGGCAATTAAGATTTCCTAAAACTGCTCATGCCACACATACCCACTGAAGTTCTCCACACTGAGTAATCAGCTGGCCACTCAGACACCGAGCAGCAGACTATAAACTAGTCTCCCATCTTTTTTAGGACATTCACGACATCCCAGCGAAAATATTCAGTATTAGCAATTAAATTAATATTACATTTGGCAAGGTTGCCCACGTTCAGAGTTTGAAATCAAACCATGCTGATGAACCTCTATACCATGTAGATGTAGCCTCTTCAGAACACACTACAGCTGAGTATAGGGAAAAAGGCTCAAAATTCAAGGAGGTTTCCATGGATTAGAGTGCCTGATACTTAACACACAAAGTTGAATGTTGCGATACGAAGTTAGAGCTTTGCTGAAAGGTCAGTAGAAATATTTGCCTTATTTAGAAACTGAGTAACCCCTAATACGAATTAGTTGAACCTATATACACCCTAATATATTCCAGCCAACCGGTGCAGTAGTTTTTGTGAGCCAGAGTATTAAACTAAATTAATCTAACAAAAAGCAGAAACTATCAGTATGGAAGAGTAAATCTTTTTAAAATACAATTTTATGTTATTCATGTAGGACCTACTGATGAAGAAATAAAATCTAAAAACTAAGATAATTTTATAGGATTTTCAATGTATTTTATTTAATAGACTCCTGGCGTGCATGTCAGGCTAAACAGCCCAGTCAAGATCTCTGAAAATTAGTGTAGACATAAGAAGAAGAATACTTTGCATAGTAAGAGTCTGAAAAGATTTGAAAATAAACATTTTGGAGTGCATTCTCCTGAAGTATTTCTTCATATAAAGGTAAAACATATTTTGAAACGTAATTGTCAGACACCTTCACACTTCTGAGACCCAATGATTCTGCTCATGGATTTCTTACTACATGCAAATGAGTTGCTATTCACCTCAGCAATCTCCATGTCAGTAAGAATGCTTATCTGAACAAGTTTCACTCATGCTTTGGTGTTTGCAGGATTGGGGTTTTGGTTTGCGGTTACCTGACATATGGGTCAAACGTCTATTCAACAAAACACTGTCCAGAAAAGGTCATGTTATCTTGTTAGAGCAATAGAAAAAGGATGCAAGATACTAATTATTTTCCTTAGGACCACTGTGCTTTCCTGATGACCAAGTAGGCTAATGGCAGTCTCCATCACAGTCATCCGAAACATCAATATAACAATAAAACAACCCATGGCATCTGAAAGAGCTACAATTCAGTGCAATTAACACCAAAGCTTCTCTTACAGTTACTAAGTTAACTGAAAAAAATTGGTAAATAACTTCAGACACTGACACACAGAAGAGCTTTAAAGGGGAGGAATTTCCAATTTCTCTGAAACACCTCCTGCACTAGTGACTACTGCATAGGCGCTGCTCTGAGTCAATTCCACCCAATCTCAGATACTAAGTCAATGTTCTAACACAGCAGTAAAAGACAGTAAAAAAGCAAGTCAGTGTACTGTTTTGGGGTAAATCCTGTTGAGATCAGGAAAGCCAAATGCGAAAAAAAAAGAAAGTAGAAAAACTCCAAATTGCTTCACTGCAGGATATTCACACTCATTTCAACATACGAAGAACACTGAAATTTTTCAAGGAAAACGTACTGAAGTAAAAGCAATTACCAATTATATGATGCTTTTTTCCATTGAAGTTACTGCTTTTTAATACATATATTTATGTACATACATACTGTATTTAGTGTATTATTTTTAATGGATTTTTTTCAGCTTTGGATTTACATCCTTTAAGTCTCCTCCTCTCAAAGACACAGAGGAAAAGAGGAATTAAGCAAAACGCTTAGAAACAGAGTAAGGATCGAAATTTTAATTGAGAGTTTAAAATTTCTATCCTATTAAGCCCCAATATTTTTTTGCCACCTTCAGCTATTTTATCCTGTGCAGAAAGTATTTTTGCATGTTGTCAAAACAGCTCACATCAGAATATTTGCAGTCTAACAGTCATTTTGACCCTGTCTGGTTTGAAGGAAAAAAACTTGTGTGCAACACACAAGCAGCGACCCTAACTATGCACATTCTCCACCCCTTTTCCACACCATGGTCTGGTCCCACATTATCCAAAACACCCTCATTAACTACCAGCCCCCTTCCCATCTTTTAATACAATACACAGACCACCCCATGAAATGTCTGTAAAATGTCCACAGATGTCATAGAATCATAGAATGATTAGAGTTGGAAGGGATCTTGAAGATCATCGAGTTCCAACCCACCTTGGGCAGGGACACCTCCCACTAGACCAGGTTGCTCAAAGCCCCATCCAGCCTGGCCTTAAATACTTCCAGGGATGGGGCATCCACAGCTTCTCTGAGAAACCTGTGCCAGTCCCTCACCACCCTCACAGGAAAGATTTTTTTCCTAGTATCCAATCTAAATCTCCCCTACTCCAGTTTAAAACCATTACCCCTTGTCCTATCACTATGCTTCCTGACAAAGAGTCCCTCTCCTGCTCTCCTGTAGGCTCCCTTCAGATCCTGGAAGGCTGCTAGAAGGTCTCCCCCGAGCCTTCTCTTTTCCAGCCTGAACAGCCCCAGCTCTCTCAGCCTGTCCTCATAGGAGAGGTGCTCCATCCCTCTAATCATCTTCGTGGTCCTCTGTTGGACGCATTCCAATGGTCCTTTCTCTGTCCTTTGAAAGGACATTCCTATGTCCTTTCTCTGTTGAGGACTCCAGAGCTGGACACAGTACTCCAGGTGGGGTCTTACGAGTGCAGAGTAGAGGGGGAGAATCACCTCCTGTGACCTGCTGGTCACGCTTCTTTTGATGCGGCCCAGGATATGGTTGGCTTTCTGGGCTTGAGCACTCCCAAGTCCTTCTCCTCAGGGCTGCTCTCCAGCCATTCTCTGCCCAACCTGTATTTCTGCCTGGGATTGCCACATCCCAGGTGCAGGACCTTGCACTTGCCTTGGTTGAAC
>VZRU01014103.1:0-33673 GCA_013398155.1 Pedionomus torquatus | reverse complement strand
ATACTAGCTACTATGAAGAAAATTACCCCAGACAAAACCAGCACATGGAGAAAGGCAACCTCACAGACAAAGGAGTGAGATTTTGAACTTTATATAATGAAATGAGCCCTGTTTTACATATTTCAGCACCCTTTTTATCAAGACACAGTATGTGTTTATATGGGACTAGTTTAATCCCAAACGGAAAAGGAAACACGAGGTACTTGTAAGCCTCATTAATACTATGGGCTACAGCATAACAATTACAGACTTCAAAAAAGCAAAACTTAATTCTGACCAAAAAAGCGATCGTGACATACTAAAGCTTTTTTTTTTTTCTTTTTTTTTTTCCCCAGATCAGGGTCAGTTAAGAGCACACCTTTGTCTCACAGCAACATAAATATCACATGTGCATTCCTGTATTTAGGCATCCTATGCACTATAGATTAAAAGAAGCAGCTAGGTATTGTCTGTAAAAGAGTAATTTTCTTGACTTAACAGAAAAATAAACTGGAACAAGTCATGGTGGAGAAGGGGAAGAGATGAGTTTTCCTCTTCCAGCCATTTAATCTGTTGTTTCCTCTTTCCCAAGGACAAGCCTTGACAAAGGCAGTATAATAGCCCATGATTTTGAGTGTAGGCTCTCTATTGTTTTGGTAATAAATTATATGCCAAAGGTTCAGGGAATCTTGGAAACTGAAACACACACACGAGGTTATTCCACCAGTCTTCTCTAGTTAGCAACTCTTGATGGATCAACAGAACATGATTTCANGATGAGTTTTCCTCTTCCAGCCATTTAATCTGTTGTTTCCTCTTTCCCAAGGACAAGCCTTGACAAAGGCAGTATAATAGCCCATGATTTTGAGTGTAGGCTCTCTATTGTTTTGTGAGCAGTGAGAGCCTACAAATATATACGTGATACATTCAAGTGAAGCAGTGATACTGAAATTGCTAGCCCTCCAGGGCAGAAACTGAAATATAGCTTGATCTCAACATGACGTTCAAATAATAAATAATAGGCAGATTTCTAAGGCAAGTAGGCAACTGAAAACTCTTCCATCTGCAAAATGACCCTGCTGAAGCATGGGAATGCTCATCTTGACCAAAACTGACAAGGGCAGCTTTCTCCTACCCCAGCAGTGCAGACAGGAATAGGTGGAAGCCAGGGCAGAGATCCCCTGAGCCATCAATCTGTCACTATGTTGCACTACCTAAGAAACATATCCTAGATGTAAAAGTTAGAGTAAACCATAGGCCACAGCGAGCTAGGGTTACTAAAAGAAACTACACAGGAGGTGTTTGAAGCCTGGAGTCCTGGCTCTCCATGCACAGAGCCATCTGCTGCTCCATTGAGGTTATACCTCAGTGGCAGGAAAGCGCCTTACCATCAATCATACCTATTCCAAAGGGGAATCAGAGATAAAAGAATAGTTTAAAAATTATGCTTATTATGAACTACCATTAATTTGAAAATCTGTATTCAAACTACTGAAATTTACATTAAAAAATGAAGGTAATAAAGCCACAATTCTTTTTAGGAAGCTCAACAAGTCAAGAAATAGCACGTCTCCTAACTTTAATCTCCACTTTCACTACAGGACACTGGCAAGTTCCAATTTAATTGTAAAAAATGCCGGTTTTGGCAACTGTTGGAAGTTCTCTGGTAGAGTGGGCAACTTATCTCAGATCCCTCAGTGGAGAAAAAAAATAATTTCTTTATTTACTTGCTGCTTTGTACTTCAATTTTCACTTCGCTAGTGCTGGCCCAGCATGGGGATGTTTCATTTATTCTGGGGTGATGGGGATGTTTTGTTTATTTTGGGGTGACAGCACTGTTCCTGCAACACAAGTAATTCCCCTTTGGGCCAACAACCCACAGAAGCAACTGCAGACAGCTAAACAGCAATTGCTGTGCCAAAGCATGTCTGGCCTTATGATCTCTATACAGCTCCAGAGGGAGAAGTTAGGGTAAGTATTCCCATACTTCTGTCAGCAAAGGTGCTTGTCACTGATGGTGAACTGCTCTCACAAAAGCTCCAGCACTTCCACTGGGGTTCCCTTGCTGCGGTAATCAAGGTGAAAGAGCTGATGCCTGCTCAATTTCCACCTAATACAGGTCAAGAGGCAGCTGGTATGAACCCAGCTACCACCTCATGGCTTGCAAATACTCCTAGGTCTATTATCTTATCACAGGAATGTCTTTCCTTGCCCATGCTTATGTGCTCTGTTTAATCACATTTTCACTCCTGTTTCCTCCCTAAATACACACTTTTTTGGGGGGGGTCTAGCTTCTTAATCATCTTTTTCAGCTCATCATTTTGATTTCTTGTTCCTTGCAAACAGGAATGATTATTTCCGCCCAGTGTTTTTAGCTTCTGTCACAAGCCTAAATTTCAAGCAAGCATTACTAAAGTACACTTGATTTGCTGGAGAAATGGTCCTCTCAGTCACTGAATTCAAATTCTCCTGTCAGAGGCAACCGCATCATACATTTACTTTCCTAAACGGATCAGTCGCATCATTACCACTGATAAGAAGCCAAGATCTGAAACAGGGGGCATGGGGACGGAGTGCAGGGCTAGGGCAGGGAGAGGTTTTTTGGGGGGAAAGGGAGAAACGTACAACCCTTATTTTCAAGGATTTCATCTAGAATGAAAATGCATTGTGTCCAAAGGCACCTGATATTAGGTCAATGAGCTCTCTGCACTGTCTCCATTTCAGTGTCTCACTGTCAGCAGCAACAAAAGCTTCACTGGAGGGAAATCCTGAGAAATGTCAAGAAACATCTCATAGCAGAGACCATCAAAAGAGCTCCTTATTAATGAAGGTTGCTCACATGACTAAAGCTGTTTGGTATTCAGAAGCCAGGACAGAAGTAGAAAGTATACATACATACTCTGAACACTTCCTAGTCAGAAAACACAATTAAAATTATTTCATAAATGCAAATCGATCTATACCATAAATTCTTAGAAGCAAATATTGCTGGCAAAACTCTACTGCAATTATCAGCAGTCACAAAATACATGTTTATACTGCACGTTTTCAATGTATTAAATATAAAAGTGAATTTTATAGTAAATTAAAAAAAAGGGTATCAGATGTGCAGTTGAAAATGTAAGAGGCTTAATAGACTCTAGATAGATTTTAATTTGTCTAGAAGAGTATTTCCCTCGCTTTTTCACAATTGTTTTGAGAACCAATAAATATTTAAATAACATTAACAAAAAGCCATTATTTAACTGAAAGTTATGAAATCATATTCTCAATATAAAGTCTTTGAGAATTCTGTCCTAACATGGCAAATGCTTAGTTAGGAGCGAACATATAGAGCACCAGCAGAGCACTTCACACTCAGCTAAGTTTGTAATAATACCACTCTGCTTCAGTAAGAATCTAGAATTAAAAAAATGGGATATTTAACAAACTATGCAGGATTTATTACCTTCTAGATGATACTCTAATTTGCAAGATATAATCAGGTTTCCAAGAAACAACACTAAAACATAATAAAGGATCCAGATCTGATTCCTTAGCAACTCCTTCCATTTAATCATAAAACCAAGATAAATCTTTTTACCAAAAATGAAAAGATGGACTGGGCAGATAGGAAACAAATCAGTTAAGTACAGACATCAGAAACTAAAGTATGAGATGGCATACAAATCCTGTGGTTGACAGAGATAAATCTGCCAGATAAATTCAGAAGAATTAGAACTGACACTAAAACTAAGGGTTGAGCAGAAGCTAATACCAATGCACAACAGGAAGACAGAAGCAGAGCTGTTTCAAACTTGTCTCTGCTTTGAAAATCCCCTAGCTTTATTGATTTGCGTCACCAATTCATCATAAATTTTAAAATAGCATATTTCAGAAAATACTATGTTCCTATAAACTAGGATTTTGAGAACTGACATTATTTGCATTGCCTGACAGTACATTCTGAAAAATAACAATATTCTGGTGAAACAGCATACATATCAAGTTCAAAGGAGACCTTATATAACATACAATGAGCAAATGCAGTACTTAGTGTGAACACAAACCTACTTTCTAGCAAGGGATGACAGTACAGTTTCCCTGTAGCTTGAAATAAGCTGTTCCTGCCTTATCAAGTAAGGACAATATTTTCCGTGTCAGAAGTGCTAAGTAAATCAGGAGTAATACACTAACTGATTGTTAATTACTTGTGAGGCTGTTGCACTTTTTTCTCCTCAGGAGAACAAGTTCAGAGAGCCTTCGAGAGTTGCTGCTACCAGTGGTTGACAAAGAGCTGTTTTTCCATTCTCTGAAGACCACCGAAATGAACCATCCTCCAGCCACCCCTTCTTCCTCCCTGAGTGTCACTGACAGTACCGCATGCATCAGCCAGTCTTTGCTCCCTCTTACACATCAAGTGTAAATATTCCTCTACGACTTAGAAAGCAAGAGGGCAAAAATTAGCAAAGCAAGGAAGTTACCAACAAATTATGCTAATTCAAAAAAAGGTCATTCTTGTAGTATGCTTAACCATCACCAGGAAAAACAATACAAGGGCTCCCACAGTTAGTAAGTCACTTTGTCATTCAATAATGTCCTATAATGCCTAAGGACGAAGATGTAAAAGATTAAAGGTTTAAACCAGTTCCTCTCAATACTGTCTGATGATCAAGGGAGAAGATGATAAGGCAATTTCAGAAAGACTTATTAACAATTATTTAGCAAAAGGAAAAAACTATCAATGCATGGAAAAAAAAATAAGTAAAAACCCTGATGTTTGTGTTGATACACCTGATGTGATTATAAATCCTTCTACTTTTTCCTAAACACCACAATTTTGTCACAAGCAATGAGGTATTAAAAGCTCAGCATTTAAGCATACCAGAGGAACTAATTAAGCCAGAAGTACGTAAACTGTGAGATTTGCCAGACCAAAACAAGTACCTCTATATCAGACAGTTTCTTCAACTGTCCTTCAGGCAGAGGACACATTTATAAACTTCTTTGCACACAAGAGATCAATATGATCAGGTCATGTAAAGCGGAAATGAACATAAGTACTATTTATTATATATTTAAAAGGCCAAAAACTGTGCAATAGCATTAGTGGATATACTGAAACACAAATGTGTGACATAAAGAGTTAATGTACTCCTCTTCAACTACCTCAACTTATTATTTGAAGCAATAGCCTTCTGTTTATTGCAATACTTCATTCAGTCTCAGATAAAAACACACCATGTGCTAAGATTTTTGTGGCGAAATTCATCCCCATACCAAAGATAACCTTTAATTCAGTTCAGCATACTGTTTTCATTACAACAAGCTACAAATTACTTCCAGCATAATCTTAACAGGTAAGGATTATGTTAAACCACATTCTCAGCTGATGGCCTAGCCTTTCTTTAAATGTTGTCATGACTTTCTCCAAATAAATTAACCCATTCAGTATACATGCTGACGTTTTATCTTGAAAGACAGAACCACACTGTAAATAAACCATTATAGAAAAATGGGTCAGCAGTGCCTTGGCAAAGTTTTAATATTGATGCAAATATTTCTGGTATGAAAAACAGAAGAATGCTGTAGGTATGAAGAATGCTTCTGTGAAGAGGAAATA
The DNA here is from genome assembly GCA_013398155.1 of Pedionomus torquatus. Classification (NCBI taxonomy): domain Eukaryota; kingdom Metazoa; phylum Chordata; class Aves; order Charadriiformes; family Pedionomidae; genus Pedionomus; species Pedionomus torquatus. Next base: position 28,092 of record VZRU01014103.1, on the reverse strand, counting down.
GGGCAGGCTGATACACTTGCTCAAGTGTTATGGTATTTGATGAGAATGCAGTTAATTGATACAATTGGGTCAAAATCTTTGAGGCTACTACTTTTTAGAAATTGAAGCTGGAAGAGAATACAGAAGAAAACCAATTTTTTAACAGGTTGGTCTAGGGGGCTTATATGCGTCTGTTCATATGTGTATGTGTATGCATGTACATGTGTCTGCACATACATGTGTATGTGTGCATTTGCATGTGTGTGTATAGAAGCCACTGCTGGCTAATAATTTAAAATAGCTTGCAAAAAAAAGCACCTTCCATTCTCTGAGATATATACTTCAAAGAACAAGAACAAGAAATAAAAGCTGCCCAAAAACATTATATAGAAGCATGAGCTTCTGTCTTATACTCTGCCTACCACACTATAAAGGCAGAAGGAATAAGAAAAAGAGTAAGCATTCACAGCACATTTGGCAAAAATACAGAACTGCATTAGACAAAATTCAGGCTAACACAGCATACCAAATACTCAGAGCAGACTTTGCTTAAAAGATCCTAGAAAAACAAATAATAGACCTGAAGCATCATTACTAGTGCAACACCTTAAACACATAGCCCTGTCTTTTGTCTTGGGAGCTCGGGAAGAGGGCAACTGTGCCTTTCCACCACTCCCTCTTGTGACTTTCTGCAGGAGAGAGGGATCCAACCGTAAAAGCTGAGAAGCTAGGTGAGGTCACCCAGCGAGTTGCAGGCAGACACCTATGCCACCACCCTACAATTCCCAGGGCAAGTCCACAGCATAAGATGGCGATGAAGGCCAAGGAGCAGAAGAGGAAGGCTGCCTAACCTGAAACGAGTCACTCAGGTTAAAACACTCAGAAATACACTGGAGAGCACATTTCCAGCTAGCTGCCCAAACCCAAACTATTAAACTTTAAAAAGTTTAAAATCCAAACTTTAAGTTTAAAAAAGTTTAAAAAACTTTAAAATCCAAATTGTTCTGAGTACCTCAAATCTCTTTCAGTAAGTTAACTGACCATCTCAAATGCAAAGGAAAATACAGAGCAAATAGAGAAAAAGATGAAGCTAGGGAGTTTAGAACTGAAAAGCAAGAGATTTTCACTCTGCATCTAATCCAGTTAAACACCACTGACTCAGCCCCAGTTGCTCTCCTGGTTGTTCAGCTCTTCCTCATTTGCCTCAGAGGCTGTGACCCTGCAGCTGCAGTGCAGTGGGGTGCGGAGGGAGAGAAGTACAAGGATCCATCAGTCTAACAGAAAACTACTGCCTCCCACACACACCCTGAGTAACTTTTTGCTGTAGCAGTCCTTCCAATTCAACTCTCCATAGTCCTGTGTGATCACCAGGGCTTGCGTGTTAAAGTCATCAAGAAGACATCTACAAGGACGTCCCTTTCAGTACCAGTCTCCAGTGACAGCAGGTAACGTGAAATCACAAACCGAGGAGTCACACCACCTCTTATCCCTCTCCTATAGCCATGGCATATTGCTAAGGAATAACAGAACTACCAGCTACAGAATGGGCTCCGGCTATCCCTTCTGAGCCAGAAAGGCAGGCAATTCCCTCCCTGTCCCAACCAAAGGAAGGAGGCACTTGCACACAACTTCCCAGCCTTTTAAAGTAGTATGTTATATTTCTAAAATCTGCTTGCCCCTTGAAGCTTACAAGCCTGGAATGATGCACAAAATAGGGTAGGGTTGGAGAAAGGAAGGCACAGTGATCGCCGAGTTTCTTCCATTCACTACCCCAGTCCTGGGTTAGCCAGGGTTTAGGCTTCCTTTCACTCCTTAAATGCCCAAGGGCAGAAGACCCACAGTGGCACGTAAAGTAGGATTAGTCTGGATTATAGCTACCCAACCTTCAACCCCAAGAAAGCATTCTGGATTACCCAACTCCACTTCCTTAACAGAATCATAGGATTGTCTAGGTTGGAAGGGACCTTTAAGATCATCTAGTCCAATCTCAGGCACTTCTTCCTCTTCAGCCTATAAATTCTGCATGTATTTAGAAGGCATGCCTAAACATGCATTAATAGCACCTAGGAGGCTAGCACCCTTTTCATCTAAGACCAGTGACCAAGCCTTCTGTGGTTCAGTGATTCCCACTGCCTGGCCCTAAGTGGCTTCTTCCACAGTAGGGGAGCTTTTTGTGGATCACTCTTTGGAAATGCTTAATGCTTCTCTGCAAGAGCACAAGTAGCCCTACTGCATACATGAGATATGTTGAGCAAATTTGTGAGGGACAAGCCACTAAATTTTTAGGTGATGCAAAACCTACAAGAGAAAGGAGCTGACTACAGTATCTGGATAGAAGGATGATAATGCTCTAATTAGCCTTCTAATTGGAATGAAACAATGCAAGTGACTAAATTATACTCTGAATTTTATCTCTGAAAATAGGGGGGCTGCTAGTTTAATTCTTAAACGTCACTTGCACATCTTTAACCACTGATTTGATATCCCTTGACAAAATAATAACATCAAAATTTAATTAATTCTTTACATTAGGTGCAGATAAATTAATTGCCAAGTTTGGTCAGGCAGCTTCTGCTGTGGGAAGTCTCCCCCCCCGGATTTATTTATCATTAATCAATATAAGTATTATTCCTAAATTCATCTAAAATATATATGAGTTGTATCAGAGACTTTCTTGGATTCACTTCAAAGCACAGAACTGAAATTGGGCTTATTTCTATTTTATCTTCTGGGAAGCTGATAGGGCGCTTTTTTCCTGGAGAAAAAGCTTTTAAAAATCGAAGTGACAGACATTAAATTTCAGAGTAGCAAGGGGGGGAAAAAATGATAAAAAAATACTGGCCATATATTCCCCCATGCCTGCAAATCTGTTCTATTAACAGCGTGAGGAAAACCTTACAGAACAAGCTTTGAAACAAACCTGCATTACCAGTTGAGACGCTGCCTGGTCTCACACAGCACTTCCTATTGAAAGGGAGTGTTAAAAAAACCTCTTTGTAGTCTTAAAAATAGTTGAGACCATTGTAATATTTGGAAAGTGTCTTCATTCCTGTTTTCACTAAGAATATTTTTGTCCAATTTTCACTGAGATATCTTGTTGTTAAATTATCCACCAAAAAAAAGGAAAATGGAGTTAAACGAGTGACACAAATGGCACACAACTAGAGCTTAGCACTGAAAAATGGCCTCCCAAAGATGTAAGAGAACAGTTTATGTGATTCATCCTGCTACATCTTTTATTAACATGTGATCCATATCTTTTCTAGAGACAGGAGGAATATGCGCTGCCTCCAGTTTTATTGGTGCCGGGAAGCCCAATATTGCAGCCCGGGTAAAACAAAGCTCCAGATTCAGTAGAGATTGTTGGAAGTTTTAGCTACAGAATGAAGCTGATGCTAGTTTGGCTTTTCAGAACCTCCGTCTTCACAGCGGCAACAATGCTTCTTTTGGTTTTTTGGTCGTTGTTTGGTTGTGTTCTTTTGGACAGTTATTTATGATTTAGTTGTGGTAATATAAACGTGCCACACAACTGGTAGAATTACTTCTGCAGAAGTTTAAATAGGATCTAGAAAACACACTGTAGAACATTCTAACAAAGTCTTTAACCTCTGTGGTCACCAATATGGGTCCTGCCATTCCAGATACACATGTGTGAGTTTCCTAAGGGCCACCTCACAGCCTGCGTGAAAGTTACAGCACAGGATGTACCAGCCTGCTCCCTGGCAACACACATCTCCACACACCACCAGCTCAGGCTGTAAAAAGGCATGTATTACAAATTACATAAATTACAAATCACACAGGGCTAGGGCCAAGGTTAGTAAAGTGCTCATAAGCAGGACTGATTAAGTGTAAAATCTTGCTGATTTTACTTGGGAAAAAACAATCTGTGGTAATTTTGGGGTTTGTCTTTCACACAGATATTTGCATAACGAGATTACAGAACAGCACCAGGGGTTGCAAAACTTATTCTCGTACAAACATTTTTTATAAGTGGTTTAACTGCGAATGTTATCTTGACACATATTAAAATATTACCGCTTCTGCACCGTCACTATTGTGAAAATCCTTCCCATCACTATACAGGTTTTCATTATTCATAGGCCCTAAATATTTCCTTTTTCTGTTCAGTTTCACATATGTGGTCTCACACAAAATGGTACTTACTTATCTTTCATAATGAAGAACTAAACAGGAGAAGCTGGCAGGGGGCTCCCAAATTTTGTAACATCAGGTTGGACTAGAAACAAGAGATCTGTTTTATCAAATGATCTTAGTTTTGGTCCAATGAATAAGATAAATAAGGGGTTTCTACTAGACTGACAGATTTTATAAATTTCAGCAGCTTGTATGAATTTAAATGTATTTGGCTAAAACAGTCAACACAGATCCAAATGCCCCAAAATTTTGCGCTGCATTGCTACAGAGTGCAATTTCAGAAAAAGCGTATAACATTTTCAATAAAAGTTCTAAGTATCCTGCTTCTGAAGGGCTTTTCGCCATTAAAAATAGAAAAGGAATAACAGCAACAAAAAAAATTAAGCAAAAGAAACCCCAACAAACAAACCAACAACCCACAAAAAGTAACTGGACTTTCAAAGACCAATGCACAAACATTTTTTTCCAGCTTTTTTAAAGGCTTATCTGTTTCTATCTTGATTTGTCTAGAGCGGAAAACTCCACTGTAACTGGCACACGTGCCTTAATCAAAAAAGTAACTGACTGACCGTTCCTAAGGTAGAAGGAGCAGATCATAACAGCAGGATGTCACCTAAATGGATCGGGTATCTTTTCTGTCTTGACTAAAGCAAAATGCATTTCTCATGAGCGGTGAGCAAACCAACCGTATGTAAAAAAATCAGGTTTGTAAAATCACCAAAAGACGTGCTTACCGTTATGCATGTGCACAAATCTTTCTCTGTAGTACTAACCCTATTAAAAACACTTGACTTAAAAATTAACTTTATTTTTTTTCTAATAATATACTTTGTTTTTTTCTAACTCTCTTTGATTTTTCACTTCTTCCTGCAGGTCTGTAAGACACGCAGCAGTTACATGGCTGCCATTTTGCAGAGCACTGTAACGTCACTGCTTGCTGTAGCTGTACCCTCCAGCTACACAGAAGTGCAGCAACGCTACCCAATTTTCTCGCTAGGTATCCGTTCTGCCAAACTTACTTTTGTTTGTAGCTTAGATCAGCAGCTAACTGCGCCCACATGTATCTCCTGCCTATCAAACCATTTCTGCTCCTCTTGCTATGGCAATCTACCCAAGCCCTTTTTTTTCCTCAGACCAAGGAAAGATGAAAAAACTGTAAGCTTCTCCCTCTTTCTAAATTTGGAAGATTGAGGTGAGGCATAACACAGGTCCAAGGCTTGTTTATCTTCTGTCCCGTGGTTGCAATGAGGCATGAGGAAGTAAGGACTAAGGACTGGACAGGGACAACACAATAGAGCAAAAATGACGAAACTTATTTTTTGTAGGAAAGAAAAAGATTCCCATTTTCCCAAATGACTTTGGCTGCTCTCCCTCTAGTCACTGCACCAATGAGACATACTAGCTAAATCAAAGAGGGACCTTCAGCCTTCTTGCTCTGTCTGTACAGTTGGCTGAAATTCACAAGCAGCATGGAGCATCTTGTACCATGGCAATATTGCTGGCTTCTGCAAAGAAAAGAAGAAATACTGGATAATTCACCAAGAGGGCTAGACTGATTTCTGCACCCAACGTTGTAGTGTGCTTAGCATTTAAACTAGTCATTTCTACCTTCACAGACACAAAACAATATAAGCATACATCTACTTTGGTGTGGTAGAACATGTTCATTCAAAAACCTATTTGCAAAAAGATTATAGAAAGATTGCACTAAGATCCCCCAGATAGCTGCACACGACCACATACAGTAGCCTTTTTACAAATAAATCAAAAGATTGAGTTCAAGTTCTTCATGAGCACTTAAACCTGTTTTGCCAGTTCTTCTCTTCAGCACTTAGAGATGCCGCAATGCTGAAAATGCAGTCCTTCATTATTACTACTCTGCAAGGATGCATGTACAGCGCGCTATTCCCCATTTCGGGATGAATGGATCTAGAGCACGGGAAGATCTATAGTTCTGTAATAGCCAGGCTCTGATGGTCCACGTTACGTAGTACTTACGCAATAATGCTTTCAAATTTTAAAATGAGCTTTGCATGTCGTAACTATGGAAATTTTCCACATTGTTATAATCACATAGATTTTTTTGATATTAAGTCAAATTACTTTCTACAGAATGAGTCAGTGCTCTACAAGATATGACTTTATATTCAGTTGTACATCACTGATGTATTCTGGAGCAAGGATACATTTGAGAGACTTTATTTTGGAATTAAGGAAACAGGCAGAACTGCAGCAAGTGGAAGCTTACAATGCTTTGGCATTGCCACACTATGTTATTTTTTACGAAGTTCTCTTGTCACATTAGCTTTCTGTGCTTAATAAGACTACCTGCTAAAAGGAGCTGAAGAAATTGTGAACTAGCTGGAATAATTTCCTTAAGTGATTCCTGATAACTGAACGTGCTGCACCTATACAACCAGTAAGGATGAATGGCCTAGGGTCACCTCCAGAACTGATACAGTTCACTGTTCAACCCACAGATAACAACGTGCCTGAGACCAGACAAACAAAATTAGAAGTCAGATTATTTTTTTTTTCCAACTGCTGCCTACAGCAATACCAGCTGTAGCTGCGTGAAAGCTAAGCAAATAATACAAAACAATCTATTTTTCTCTGTAACGCATTTTAACATGCAGGAGACATGGAAATCACAGGACAGCTTTATTTGTAGTGATAAGACAAGGGGTAATGGTTTTAATCTGGAAGAGGGGAGATTTAGATTAGATAGTAGGAAGAAATTCTTTCCTGTGAGGGTGTTGAGGCACTGGAACAGGCTGCCCAGAGAAGTTGTGGATGCCCCATCCCTAGAAGTATTTAAGGCCAGGCTTGATAGGGCTTTGAGCAACCTGGTCTAGTGGGAGGTGTCCCTGCACATGGCAGGGGGTTGGAACACGATGATCCCTGAGGTCCCTCCCAACTCTAATTATTCTATGATTTATTTGCTGTGAACACTTATCTATAACACTCATAAACATACCAAGAAGCTCCATGGTAGCTCAGTCCATAATGGAAGCAGACAGATTTTAGGAAATGGTATAAAGATGGATAGTGCATGGTACCTTTTGCTGTCAGGAATATTTATTTTATTTTAGGTGTAAATTTGAAGTACTTACTCAACAGTAAAACAATTGTAAGTACATATGGTTAGGAATTTAGACAGAAGAATATTTCCCACCAGAACAGCAGAAAATAGATGGTTTTGGAACACATTCTGCAGAAATTTGAAGGATTAAATGCAAAAGTAACTACAAAGAGGTATGATGCAAATTAAGTTGAAATATATATATATATAACAAACCACTATATTAGTAATAATTTAATTTAAATGAGTATCATATGTGCTTAAGATTGTAGAATGGTCAAAGTAATCAGTAGGATAACTGAGACTAATAACTTGCAGAAAATGAAGCATTTTGGTTGCCTCATTTTTAATGTTTAATTTTAAAACATCATCTTTTCATTTCAGTTCATAATAATAAAAGAAGAAAACAACATAAAATGTTAGCCCTTCCCATGATTTGTCTCTCACTGACTTTAGGTTGGAAACACTGGAATTATAAAGTAAAGGTGGGGGGAGGCAGAGACATTACTGTCCCTGGTCCCATTCCTGCTCCTCTAAAAAAAGTAATGATGACAAGCAATTCACCGTGTAACACTGTGATAAATTATGATTTTATCTCAAATCACCTTGAAATTTAAGGTAGAGATCTTCAAGAAAATTACATGGTTAAAAATGGGATTCAATTCATCTATGATGCTAGCCAGCTGACAGGGAAAAATTAGAGTTAGCCCCTAAATTCTGACCCAGAAAAAAATCAAAAGGAAAAATGGAAGAGAAAGTATACCAAAACGAAAGACATCAACAATTCTATATAATGCAGCATCATTGGGTCTGCCATTTTCTTCATATACTGCTATAAATCACGGGAGAGTTGAGAAGGTACGTCACCCTCCCTTCCCCCAGGCACACACCTCACAGAGAGATGCAGACTGAAAGAGACAGGTTAGTGCCGAACAGAAGTAAAATAGAAGCATAACTGTCAACATTAAAATATATCTCCATGTGAGAAGTTTTGTTTCAAAATACATGCAACGTCAAATGAATTATTTAAAAACATAGAATCACTATAGTTGGAAAGGACANGAAGGTCTCCCTGGAGCCTTCTCTTCTCCAGGCTGAACAGCCCCAGCTCCCTCACCCTGTCCTCACAGGAGAGGTGCTCCATCCCTCTAATCATCTTTGTGGTCCTCCGCTGGACCCGTTCCAACAGGTCCACGTCCTTTCTCTGTTGAGGACTCCAGAGCTGGACACAGTACTCCAGGTGGGGTCTCGTAAGCACAGAGTAGAGGGGTAATTTACATCCAGAACTCTGCTGTGGTCTGAGAACATAAAGAAGGGAGAGAAAAAGGAAATTTAATAAAAGGAAAAAAAGGAAACATAAAAAAGGGAGAGAACCTTTCTGTTGGTTCGTCTGTGTTTTTTTTTTTTCCCCACTTCCCTTCAAATAACGATAGAGACTGTATGGAACCTCCCTGGTAACACTCAATTTAAAAATCCATTGGGGTTTGCGTATTTTTTTCCTGTGTAAAACAAAAAAGAAAAAAAAAAGAAAAAAGTACTTCTGGGTGAAAAATAACCAAAACACACATATTAATTCAAAAATATTACGCAACCGAACATGGCATTTTAAAACAAACTTGTGCGACCACAGCCATAAATGTATTTACATGTTCCACCTCCATTACCTGTAACAATAATGAACATCAATTGTTGTGGCAGGCACAAAACATACAGAGCAAAATTTAGTCAAGTCCTAAAGAACCTGTACACATCAAACCATCCACCATTTATACACATATGAAAAAGTTTTCCCTGTTGATCACATCACACAACAACATTACTGTATAGTTCATATTTTTGGTTTGTTTTTTAAGTAACAATGACTAGAAAAGAAAAAGGGAGCCTTGTTTCACCTGGAATGAGTTAGAAAGGCTCTGTGCAATGACATAATTCTGACATGGTAGCTAAGTTAGTTCAGGTTAAATCAGAGAAAATTTCTACATCAGGCCGCAGGGCTAAACTGAATTGGATCACCTGCCGAACACTTTTTATAAGCATGTGATCTCAATATTCTTATTAGTTGAAAGACTATTTATTACCGCTCGCAATTTACTTGGAACTTTTTTGCTCGGTTATTAAGAGTTCAGAGAGACTGAAGGCAGGACCTGGTGTTATTTGTATTTGCTGGTATCATAAACAGTTATGGTTTTACAGCTCTCCCAGCACTGAAGTTCCAAGAGTTCATGTATACACACTCAGCACTGGGATTAGTGGGTTTAATTTCTTGTCATGCATCTGCTGGGACAGTGGAAGGCTTGAGGGTTTTGGCATTTAAAGACTGACCTAATTAAAGTTGATTCACTCTTCCCAGGTATAGAGTAGCCAAGTTTTGAAGCACCACACCCCATCATATCATGAGGGTGGAAGCAGACTGGATCCTTGGAACATCTGCTGACAAGTTTATACCTGAAAAATAATTCATTTGACATAGGATAGCAAGTACTGAGATATCCTTGAGAAAATTCAAATTGAGGATTAGTCAAACTCTGTTTAGATAAAAATATATATATCTATTTATGTACTAATATGAAAACTGCTTACATATGAATTTTCAGGTCTTATTTCCATGCCTTGTTCCTTTGGTTCCAGTCATACTTTTTTTCCCCTCTGTATTTCTGGATTTCACTTACATTTTTCCCCACTTTATGCACTTGCTTTGCTTGAAAGCACTATATTGTGTGCCGTGTTAATTATTTCATTATTTGCCTCCTGCTATTTATATAGGAAAAGTCAGTGCATAATGAACATTTATGCAAAATCTAAAATAATAATTTAGGGGGTATATTATTTCTTGTTTAATATATTTTAATGTTAAGAAACTGCAATAAAACTTTTCTCCAACATCAGCATATGGCAATTCTTAATATAGAAAAAAAATCTTTTCATTTCCACAGAAACATATATATTTATATATACACATATATATACCTATTCCATTACACGTTAGAGTATGCATTTTTAAAAGTTAACTTGCTCTTCTTTGAGTTTATTTCCAGTGTTTCACTGTCACACATTTCTTGACTTCATAGTCTTTCTCTATAATCTGCTACAGTGCATACCAGTCTCACCTGCTTTGATTTTTCCAAGTAAACCACATATGGGTATGTTTGTGTGTCACTGGACTATTAAATAACGTATTTTAGTATATTTTTCACTAGGCATGCTACCATCCACTTTTTGCAGTTATCAGATAATTATGAATCCCCTGAGCTTTCACTTTCATCTTAGTTTCCACTGGTTTCGGGTTTAGGACTGCAGGTACTAATATTATTCCTCAAGATCAGAGCTCATATACCAAATGTAAATTCTCTTTACAAAACCCCAGGACTTCATTACCCAGAATTTTGAAAGTTCACAGAACCATTTCAATGGACAAAATTAGAAAACACCCCTACCCTGAGATTTCTGTTAATGTACTCCATCAAAAAAAAAATCTAGAGGCAGAACTAAAGCATGTGACTTTATTCCAGTTTCTGCATCTATAAAATCGGGTAATTATATTTAACTACTTCACAGAATACTCTTAAGCTGTTATTATATATAAAATTTGTGAAGCTTTTAAAACTGTCAAGACATGACAGAACTGGAATCAGAATAGAGGGACTCCATTATTCTCCCAGTTAGAATTAAACAACAAAAGTTCAGAGATTTATACATTAGGAGGACTCAACGACAATACCTTTTAGCGTTTTGTTAAACTCAGCACCTTAAAGAACCTTTTTACTTAAGGCTTGTTTCCACCCTTTAATCATTCTTGTGACTCTTCTCTGAACCTTCATCTATATTCTTCTTTACTTAAGGATACTAAAATTACAGACAACAATCCAGCCTTAGTCCTCTCAGTGCCAGACAGAGTATAATCTCCCTTCCCCTCCCCAAATCTTCTATCTTATGTACACAGAGATCATGTCAGCCCTTTGACCGCTGATGGTGTTTTAAGCGGGATGCAGTCTACTGCTCTAAGAAGTACTACATCTTTGCCTCTTGGTGCATAATGTTACATTTGCTGTATTCAAGCAATGATCTTGTTTTGTCCTGCTTGAAAGTATAACCACTTGGCAATTTGCTCCATTCATTGTTATACTAATCAATCTTTGAATCACTATAAACTTTGTAAGTGATTATTTTTACAAAGGCACAGATTAAAATAAAAATGTGGAGGACTGGGAAGCCACAGGTGCACACAGATACTCAAAGACCTTAAACTGCTGTAAACAGCATCTTCCTTTGGGCCTAATTGAAGGTACTGTGGGTCCTCCTTGCCTTACGTTGTTCCTGTTTCTTCATGAAAATGCCAAGTTGCACCGAAGGACTGACCACACGGAATTCTAAATGTGTATTTTCTAATTACATTTTCATCAACAGCCAAGTACCTCAACAACACAGCAAAGTGTAACAAGATCTATTTTTAACAAACTCATGCTGACAAGCACTAGCTCTACCCTGTGATTCTCCTCTGTCCCTTATTAACCAAGTCCTACACCAGTTATTCCATCATTTTACCTGGATCAGTATGCAGCTTATGATTACCTTGAGTACCTGGCCTACAATACTGGCGCACATCAAGGCTTCTACTATCTTCTTCGTATGCCAAGACTTTTGTAAATCAACAATAATAGTCCAACATTAACTCCTTTTCCAGCTCTTTTTGGATTAAACTACCTGAAGATTTTAAAATAGCTAAGCAGAAAACTGGACCTTTACCTATGTACCCAATGTTTCAGGCTATACACCTCTGGAGAGGCAACAACATTTTCATTTCCCATCATTCTACATTTTAAACAAAACTTACTCTTCCCATACCAACCTTTAAGATGCTCTCAAGTAGGAAAATCAAAGACAACCAACAAAATGTGATTTTCTTTCTCACCCAAACTCTTTAGTGTACATAAGCAAAGATACCTCAACAGAAAGCCGGACCAGTGCATGAAAGAAAACAACTGCAACACCAATATTCTTCTCATAGCAGGCTTGGCTTATTACTTTTATAAAAATGTGATCACAAGCCAAATAAAAATGTTAACTGATCAAACAGAAAAAGGGATTGCTTTGATTTGCTTGCAAAACTATGAAAAATTAGAAGTGTTTCTGATCAGGGAATATTTATGCAGAAAACCAGATAGAAGGCTTTCTTTAAAATATGCAAGGAAGTGTAAGAGAGGAATAGGCTGTTACTTTTCAATTTGAGTAACTGGAGGTACCATAAGCAGGCAGAAAATTCATCTCCCTTTCTCTGTGATGTTGAGCTTATCTGAGAAATAAAGGTTCAAATGGATCAGCTCTGGAATCCAAAGTAGCCAAGCTTTTGTGCTGGCAAGCATCAACATTTTAAAAATGAGGGAAGAAAAATCTCAGAATAAATAATGATTGATCAGTCTGTCAAACTGATGCTGAAACAATTATCTTCTTGGTCTCTAAAAATTGTGTGTTGAAATTCTCTGCTTCTGAGGGTCTTCTTGGATAGCTGTTTTTCAAATAACCAGTAGTTTTGTTTTATTAGTGAGTGGGTTTAGCTGCTGGGGACTGGGATAGGGGGTGAGGGAAGAAAGGAGAGGAGGAGGGAGATTTCATGCCTATAAAAGACCAATTGAAGATCAGACTAAAGCTCATTTAAAGACTTCCAGTAAGAAACTGTGACCAAGGCTTAAAACACACTAAAGAAGCAGCTTCATCTTGAACTTCAGGAGCAGCTGTGCTCTCATTACCCTTCCCCCAACACAGGAAACAGACCTAGAAACAAAAATAAGACAGGAATGCTCCTGTGCAAGCTAATGTTGTTGGCTTCTTAAACATCCACTACTCTTGTGCCAAAAAAAATGAAACCTAGGAGGATTTAACACTTCAAAGGATAGTGGGAGACTGCTTTAAACATAGAATTTTCTACCAGAGACAGATATTCTTTCATTTTGTAAACAAGCTGGAAAAATGTTATCATGAATGCATGTCAAGACAGATTTCATTTATATTCCTGTACTACTTATGCACAAATACACTCTTGCATATTACACTTTTACCTATTTTAGACTACAATTAATGCTGTAGCAATGTTATCTCCCATCAGGAAAAAAAATGCAGCAGTTGAATCTTCTGATACCTTCCCAAGCACTCTATTACAATATGCAGCTTGAAAGCTTAACACTACAGAGAAATGTTTGACAAAGGAGTTCTCTCCTTATTAAGCAATGATACATAATTATATGTTCAAGGAGAATGGGAATAACATCTTGCCAAAGGAATGTACGGCCACATATGCTACTCACAGTATTCCCAACTACAAATTATAGTTACGCTTTCACTTGTGTTATTAAGAACTTGGCCTTTGTTCAGTGCATTTCATTTTCTGAACAAAGCTAAAGAGAAGAAAAGTGAGGCTAAATTATCTAACTTAAAAACAAAACAAAACAAAAAAAACCAAACCAAACTTCAAATCTTTATCTAATTTTGACAAGCACAAATCACCTCAATGGCTAGCTCTGCTCCACTCACCAAAAACAACTCATGTTTTCAACACTTAATTTAATATTTTGCAGGCTAATGGAAACTTTACATAATGCATTCTCCCTCATAAAGCTAAAATGTCAACGCAGATGGGATTTCGATCTTGATATGGAGAGAAAGGAAATGCTATCTTTAAAAAAATCTCCAGCCTAACAAACATGATGTGGAGGATGGGATGAACACTGACGTGAAAGCAAAAAAGGAGGGGAAAATAATCTTACTTATTTTAGAAGAGTGTCTGTATCTCTTTCTGAGTGTGCAGCACCCCCAGCCATCCCTCTCTCAAGAGTGCTTAACGTTTGATTAAAATAGTTTCTCGGTCCCTCCTCATTCTGCTAGTGTCCTCCCTGTGGTAGGACATGAAAAACAGAATGAAAAACAACAGTTGATGTGATTGTTAAGTTACAGTTATATTTCTCTCTCACCTAAAACCTAACAAGTATTGTCAGATTAGTCCTCAGTCATGATGAAGTCCAACTCCAGCGGTTTCCTTTTTAAAAAAACAAAACAAAACAAAACAAAAAACCAAAACAAAAAAAAACCACACAAACAAGCAAGCAAACAAAAAAACCAACAACAACAAAAAAAACCCCGTATGCTTGAACTTTTCTTCGTGCACTGAGATTTCATGGCTATGCAGCACTTGTGCCCTCAGCATCTGTTAATAACTCCTCACAGAAATGGACAGACAGCAAAAGCAGGTGAAGGCAGAATTTCAAGTTTCAACTATTCCATTCATCGATCACATCCCATCCAGCCACACAATGTAGTCACTTAAAGTACAATTTCTTCACTGCTACACCTAGAAAGAGGGAATAACTTGTAGCATTTCAAAAAGGATGTATAATAATGTAAATGATTTTTCAGTTTTAAGGGACTACAGTCTAAATACAGATAATTAAATCTGAGCATGATGAGAAAACAAAAGCACACCCTAGATGTGTCAGCCCCAAAAAGATCATCAACACAGAAGGTGAGTTTAATCCTGAACAACTAATTTTTGTCTTGAATTCTTCCAGTTACCAGTATAATCTCATTTCCAGAATAAAAATTTGGCAATTTTTTTGCAGGAAGACCTGCATACTTTAAGAATGCACTCCTTGTTATACTTGAAACGGAACGAAATTTGTGGTTCAATTGTCCACTATACTGTTATTTCACAAAGCCTTTTTCCCCATTGTGCATAAAGTCACATATTTACATCTATAGCGTTTTCTGTCATCACTGCTAAGAATAAGCACCTTGTTACTACAGAAGTGTTTTATAATCCAATATAACACCATTCAAACAACTTGATACTTGCCAGCTTACAGCAAGGGGACAGGTAAATGGACCACGCTTTAAATAGATTATGACTGAACTGAAAAAACACAAAAACAAAAACACCAAACCCAAACACATCAGCACCTCTAGCAGAATAGCCCCATCTACACAGGTGGTACTAGGCTGTCACACTAGTTTCTACACTGTCATCATTACTGGAGCATAAAGCTTCATATGCCTGGAAAACAATATCAAGAACAGACTGTAACAAACTCTTTGACTTGACTGCCAAGAGTGGATGTTCCAAAATGCCTGAACTGCCACGTCCCTGCACTCAAAGCAGGCTTTCTATCAAGTCCTGGCCTCAGGGAATGCCTGGGTTTTTTGTTTTGTTTAGGGGTTTTGGGGTTTTTTTTATTATTATTTTCTTCTGGTTTGAATGGTTATAAAATTTACATTCAGTATATCTACGACATACTAAGCTCTACAGATCTAGTATCAAAATTAACAAGAGTTCCATAGCAAATGGAACAACCTGGATGGGAACCGTATCACAATTAATTTTAAAAAATGTATGTACCGATGGAGGTAGGCACTTGGTTATATACACACTATATTTGGAAATGCCTGCTGGGTCACAATACAAACCAAACAAAAGCATAAAGAAAATCCACATTCCTATTTTGGGTCTGTGAAAACATAGTCTGCAAACCAAGTCGTCTTTAGGTATTATATATCACACACCAACACCTCAAAGAAATTCATGTTTTTGTATACATAGCTTAGTAACAAAAAGTCCTTGTGCAAGTGTTACAGAAATTAACTACATAAGAATGTTTAATTATCACTATGAATTTTCTGGTTGCTTGGTAAACAGTAAATTTATCTGTTGCTTCTTCACTTCAACACAGCAATGGATTATTCTGCAGACATTTCAAACTGTGTTACATTTCTGGAATGATATATGACATGACAAATACCGTACACCATTAAATTTCAAAACATCATATTGTAAACAGAAGGCTCCAAATTCACTACTTATAAAGCTGCTTCATACCTCTGGCATGTGGTATATGCTCATTTCATCCATCTAAAAATATCTCATTTGTAAAAATCCAATCTCTGGAAACATGACTAGATGGGCTTAAAATAGTCACTTCACTGATGGATTTATAACTTTGTCTGCATTTAACCAATTACAGTCAAAAACAGATTTTAAAGACATAAGTGCATACCCCTTCTGCAAATCAGTGTTTGCAACAGCCTTTGAATTAAATTCATACCAGACTGCAGCTCACATAACAAATAAATATGCAGTTCTAGAAGATGACGAAATAAAGGAATCTGCTTTTTTTACAGTTTCATATCCCATATCTGCTGAATAGCCTCCCAGACTTCTGCTATAACCTGGATGACGATGCCATAAACTGCCTGGCCAGTCAGTACACACACACTCAACTGCTAAGATGGCTGCTACCCCACAGAGTGAATCCAGAGCCACGCTCTTCCTACCTCGGGAGGGAGAGGCATGACTTTGGTCTCCATCTCCTCACCCACTAAATAGGACAACATCTGGAGGAATTCCCTATCTTGAGCACATTAACACTCTTGTTAAACGTGGCTGGTGGTGTTTAACAAAGCCAAGTGTTCTACCATGGGAGGCACAGAGACAGACAACACAAACTTTGTTTCTTAGGAAGACTTCAGTAACACATACAGAGGTGGTTCTTACAAACTCAACATCCCTAAGCTCATTACTACTGCCTAAGGAAAGTTTCTGGACTGGCCTACCATTTAGTTTTCACCATACAAACTGGCTTCTGCTATTAAGTGCTGAAATCAGGCATAAGTCACACCAGCTGCACCCATCAACCTGCAAACCTTTTCCACACTCTTACATTCAAGCAGTCCATGTCAAGATCTAGTGAAATGGCTCTACTTGTCAGCTGAGCAAAACACTGAAATAATGTAACATTTCACACCAGGGTAGCCAGTCAGGCCATTTCATGAGGGAAAAGCACAGTGCTTTTCTATGTGCTTCCTCACCGAGGGGTAAGAAATGGTCATTGTCCTCTAGACTTCATCTTCTGCTACTCAGTTTCTGCCACTGGTTAACTGTGCAGAAATTGTACATTCAAACAAAAGGGCAAGAAACAAGCTTCAGAGAAGCCCATAACAGTATTCCACTCTAAACAGCTCTATTTTTAATAGACAATTGGATTTTTAATTTTAAAGGCCGTAACACTGAGTTTTTAATCAATGTTTAAATAGAAAGAATCCATAAAAAGATGAGTTATCTGAACTGAAGACATATTGTGCTGTTGACCCTAATATGTTGGATCCTCTGTCTATTGCAATTTTGAAGTTACAAAAATATACAGTAAATGAAGCTCTGGATGATGATATTTAGCTGCCTTGAAATTTCCTTTATGTTCTGCCAACTTCAATTCTGATTTGGACTAGAATGGTAACTGGTAAATGATAATCCGGCGTGCACTCATTAGCAGAAAAACAAACAATATCTTTTTAAAAGTACAATAAACCAGATAAATTTTTATCTCACAGCAGAAGAGTTTAGCTTCCAGTCCAACGTACCCTATTCTTTTGGTGCTGACTGCACTAACGGCAGAAAAAGCCTAATGTGTAACAGAATCTTTAGCTATAAGATCTTCCATTTAGCAGTTGCTGTTTCTTCTCTCTCCCTTTTCCCCCACTTTAACAGATATCACCAGTGTGAAATCTGCTCAAACAGGTGGGGTAGAATAGTTTCACAGAATGAATGAGTCCCAATTATTATGTTTGCTTTTATGGATTTGAAAATGCATTTCATGTTATTTTTACTATTTAAAAAATATCCTCACTATTGGGTAAAACATCCAACAGACTGCATAGGAAAAAGTGACCTTGGAGAACTGCAGTGAAACTGACTGTGACAACAGTGTCACAAATACGCAAAATAAACAAAAAGGGAAGGAAAGAAAAGAAAAAATAAAAAAGATAATTACATAGATATTTTTTTTCTATAGTAACCTCAGCTATCACTTGTCAAAGCACTTTAGCTGTTGTACAAACTCCAAGACTGAAGGTGTAATTTTAAATACGGACATGTATTAAAAGATGAAAGAAAGAAAATAAAGTATCATTTTAAAGCTTACGTTCCTTTTAGCTTCTAATTAATAGTATCTTTGTTATTTTAGGAGCCTCCTGGGTATTTAGAGGGCTAAATTGCAATAAAACCAAGGTACATAAATGAAACCTATTAAGGTCGTCTTAGTCAATAAAAGCTAATTGCATCAAACAATAGCCGCAGCGGAGGGACAGCCTTTGCCAGTGAGCAGCAGAAGAGAAGGGCACCTCGTGCAGTCCCTAGCATGCAGAGAAGGCTGCTTACTGCCCCCTGAAGCGTAACACTTCCAACCCCCCCCCCGCTGCCCTCCCACACCTCCACCCTTCTCACCCATCAACAGGAAGCCAGTTGACAGTAACATTTCAACAGCCATATGGCTGCGCCATGCAAATCTGGTCTTGCTGCCTCATATTGTTGCTGTTAACCTCCTCTCCGACTTCCCAAAACATCTCCTGACAGATGCATTTTGCCACAGTAAACAGCCGTGGTAATGTTTTTTTCCTCATGCTCTTTGGGGAGAGGCACAGAGGCTCCATCCAACTTGTTACACTGCCCCAGAAGATGCTTCATCTGAGTCAGAAGGGATTTGCACACACCAGCATGCAGCAGCAGCGAGAGGCCAGCAGTGACACTGAGAGGTGGCCTGTGATGCCCAGCACCTTGTGAATGTGGCTCCTGGCCTGGCTGGCCTGCTGAACCCCACTCCTGGGGGCAGATCCCCAGAGAGACAAAGCCCAACCCACTGACCTCCAAGCCATTTTGGAAAATACGGTAAAAAATGTAACTTAACAATATGAAAACACAGACAGTGTTTCTGAAAACGTCGTGGTAAATGAAGTCTAGTCCCTACTTTAGACAGAAAGCATTTGAAAAATCCTCTGTTCAGTGCATGAGGGAAGAAGTACCCCAAATATTTGTAAACCACTCCAACTCAATGTATACACTGGCTGGGGACTACATGGGTTCCCTTTTTTCCTACATTATGACCTAGACTGCATATTTACAACTGCTTCCTTCGTCTGACTAAGGTTTCATCTGTCTTTTCACTTTATCCTTTGAATACCACTATAATTTATTTCACACCTATGGTGACAGGCCTCCTTCATCTCAGAAGGGGAGCATTTACCTTCACTAAGGACTGAGCCAGGAGAAACTGTGACTAGACAGCGTTTGGAATATGCGTTTTTTGCTTTTCATCACAGAATGAGTTTGCATTGCTGGTGGATAGATAAAATTCATATTGCTAGATATGGAGATTACTTGAACAAAACCTTCAAAGCGCAATTCTACATAGGTGTTTCTCACTAGCAATTAACAGAGCTGCTAACTTTGTCATTACTAAATTTAGCCGTGTTATTTACACAGAAGCCTCACGGACTCATTCTTCCTTAAGAGCACTGCAGACAGCAGTCACATCACTTCACCCAGCCTTCGCTGAGAAGGGACTGAAGGTACACAAAGATGAAACATGAACCGCAAAGATGAACCAGATGGCCCAGCAACTAGCTGTTCACTGCCCACTGAAATCTTTTAGTTACTGGGTATCGTACTTAAAATCTGCAAGGTAGAAGTAAGAAGGCCTTTAAAACATTTCTACTCCAGACGGGAAATTCCTAATGACTATAAACTAGCAACTAAGGCCAAGTCCTAAATACACACACACACACACTCTAAATTTTCTGCACACGAATACTGCTATTTACTTCCATGAAACTACTGTGCATACAATTACGCACAGGCATAAATATTTAATACCTACGGCCATATCCTATATGAATAGAGATGTGTGGCCTACAATAAAGACGCACATTAAAAAAAAAAATTCTTTAAGTATATAAACACACTTGCAAGGGATGTATATATAAAAAAAAAATATAAATATATATAAATCAAACTCTTTTAAGATTCCACTTAAACTCCAAAACAAAAGTGCTGTTAGCTGCATTTCGATTAATAACTTTAAATACTGGAAAGCTAAATATTAGGGCAAAATTACTTAAGTTTACCTCTACGCTGAGGCAAGTTCAAGGAAGAGACATATTTGTAACTGGTAATAAGATCAGTTCTTGCCTCTAAACACAGCTCCTTTTTAGATTAGTGTCAACCTGTGCTGTACTGGTAATCATACAACACCTGAAACGGTCTGCAAACCATTACAGAAACAACTGAAATAAAGGCACACATGCTTATGTAAGGAAGCACAATGGAGAACATCAACATTTTGGTCTAATTTTGATCTTGTATCAGCAGACATCATCAACTCTTTTATATAAATAGGCTTTTTATCATCAGCACTTTAATTAAAACGCTTGCAATTATAATGACAAAATTACAGTTTTGCCAAGTAAGAAAACCATATTTACTGGAAAAATGAAGTGTATTTTTCCAACAGCCAAACAACTGGATATGATCTTGTTGCGGTTTAACCCAGCAGGCAGCTAAACACCACACAGCCATTCACTCACTCCTCCCCAGCGGGATGAAGGATAGAACTGGAAAAAAAGGTAAAAGCTTGTGGGTTGACATAAAGACATTTTTAATAGGACAGAAGAGAAAACCATAATGATAAAAGAATATACAAAACAAGTGATGCACAATGCAATTGCTCACCAGCTGCCAACTGACGCCCAGACAGGCCCCTAACAGTGGCACACCTCCTGGCCAACTCCTCCTAGTTTTATATACTGAGCATGACGTCATATGGTATGGAAGATCCCTTCGGCCAGTTTGGGTCCACTGTCCTGGCTGTATCCCCCTTCCCAGCTTCTTATGTACCCCCAGCCTCCTCCTCGCTGGCAGGCCAGTATGAGAAGCTGAAAAGTCCTTGGCAACTGAAACATCAGTGTGTTATCAACACTATTCTCATCCTAAACCCGAAACAGCACTTTACTAGCTACTAGGAAAAAAATAAATCTATCCCAGCTGAAATCAGGACAGATCTAAAGATGTGTTGCTTAAAAAAAAAGCAAGGCAATTCTTTGATTTAGAAGACTTGAAAACACCAATATGTAATTTCCCTACTCCCCTAACACATGTATAGCAAGTGTTCTTATGAGAATGTTTTTCATCAAAAGTTCACTTTACCTCCCACACATATCAATTTGACAATTGCGAATCAATTCAAAATGTAAGCACCTAAATCCTAAGACAACCCTCAGTGCTCAGTTAAAAGGTCTGTCATCTGCTTAATTTTGGTTTGCTGAGAGATATCAAGGAGTTTGCTGTTTTGTGGGATTTTTTGCTTTGGTTTACTTTCGATTTTTTAAAGATTCATCAACGTGACATTAACATTTGCAGAATCAATTTCCCCTTTCAGAATGTTTCAGAATATCATTTTTCAATGAAAGGCTGAAAACACTAACCTTTCAAGAGATCATAGCCTCTTAAAGCTAATGGTTTGCTACCAGTCTCAAGCAGATCCACCACTGATAAGAACACCAAAGAAGATCAAACTTGGGAAAAGCTGGTGTGCATGCCGCTTGGTGCATACCCCTCTCTCCATTAAGACCATGCCACATCAGCACTGCTGTTTACTTCTCTCTGTCTTGCTCCCTCCCCCTCTCAAAAGGAACATAAAATCTAATAAGTGAAGCAAGATCTGCTGGATCAAAACAGAATTTATTTCTCGGCAGCACGATGTGGCATACACCTCACTAAACATCACTCTTCACAGGAAGCAGACTAGTCTAGAATAGGCTTTGAAACTATCAGGTTCAAAAGCTGTGAAACCAATCATCAGAGAAACCTTTTTGAAACAGCAACTTGCAAAAGACCAACAAAAAAAACCCTGTCAGTTGGGTGAGGCGTTCCTCCTGCAAGGACCATATTATACTCCTTTTCTCTGGCTTACTCTTAAGTGTTAAAGGTCTCTTGGGACGGTAGCTTGCTGGTATGCTACAAACTGTCTTTATGTTTTCATATATTCTGGGGAGATGGGGTTCCCTCCTCATCTGAACAGAGACTCACAAAGATACAAAATTAGATGCTGCACTTATATAAATGCACATATTAGTTGCTGATTGGCTTGGGTCGAAGAAATAAATGAAGTACTGAAACCTTTCCATCACAAGCTGTGTGCTCCTGTGACAGGATTCTACTGTTCACTTTTTAATTTTTTTTTACTTCAGCAGTAGGATTCATAACTAAGATTTCCAGAAAATTTTATGAAACAAAAAATGGTAAGTACTAATTAACAATTCTAAAGAAAGTAATTAAGCATTGTATGCAGTGTTGAACAATTAACCCCAGACTGTTTTGCTAGGTCAACAATGCAAACTTGTTATAGCGTGATTAGCAGTAAAAGACTGCTGTCAACTAGCAAAAAAGATGATAATTGAAACTTTAAGTGTATATCTAAAATTTAATTTCATAGATTCTATGTCTTGAAATTAATTGTTTATATTTAAACAGCCTAGGGTATGCCTCATACAGGTCCACATTCTCAAACAAAAAGTGAAAGAAATAAGAAGGAACTCAAAGTTACCATTTTATGGGTTCATCACATTTTGGCTTTCACATAATTTTTTTTTTTTTAGTTAATATGTAGATCTGATTGATTTTGAGAAGCATTTCATAGTTGGTTTGGGTTTTTTTTAATTAGGTCACTATAGCTCATATTCTTGTTCCTTTAGGGGTTTTGTTGGCTTAAAAAAGAATAAGGTTCCCAGTTGCTACTATTTCAACCACAAAACATATTTTCATGATTTTCAAGGTAGGAAATATTTGTAATAAATACTAAGTCAAACCATTGTAATAAATACTAAGTCAAACCACTACTACATAATAGTGCATCTTTCCACTACATCAAATGTTACATTAAATAAAACTAAACACGTAAGGGAAAAAATTATTATAAATAAATTTACAGTAAAGACCCTCTAACTTCAATACCGACCTGTATTTTAAATAGGGAGCTGCTGATGATGATCAGCACCAAATTTTTCCCTTTCAAGAAACAAATGAAGACAGAAAAAAACCCACATCCATACACAGACTGGTGGTAGTCACATGGAAGGATCTTTTTAAAGTACTACTTTATTTTATTTGGGGAAAAAAAAAGATGGAGGTGATCTGTTGTTAGAATTACAGAATCACAGAATGGTTAGAATTGGAAGGGACCTTAAAGATCATTGAGTTCCAACCCCCCTGCCATGGGCAGGGACCTGATGCATGCACCCCTGTACGATGTACCCCTAACTTGTATAATGTTATGATAAACCTGAGTAAAAGTAATTACTTATGCAGGCACTAAGCAGCCACTGTTCCCTCTAATTTCAATTGGAGTGGTGCATACTCAAGGCTGCTGAAAACCAAGCCACTTACTTAGGTATCTATATTTGAAAATGTTGGCCTCTTAAAGCACCCAGCTAGTACACACAGAGACACAAATTATTAACAACATAATCAGCATGAGCCATAGCCAGTACACAGTCTTGAGTGTCTGTCATAAAGGCACAGAAATAATGAGGTGCACGTAACCTTAGTGTTTACTGCCATTTAGGTTAAACTCAACAGTCTGTTCTTGCCTGACAGCAACCTCAAACAACCTCTGGCTTTAGATCCAGGTTGCTACACGATGAGAGCAGTACTTTGCTCCTAAAAATGTAGTCGAGAGAGGACATTACCACGTGTTTATCCAAGTTGCTGGTAGTCTAGCTGAAGCAGCTTACTGCTTTTCAAAAAAATGTTTTAATGCTTCTAAACGCCGATTAAATGACAGCCACAGCTACGCGAGAAAGATTTAAGCAGTTAACTGCCTTTGGAAAAAAACTATAGCCTGAATTACCTTTTGCACTGAATGTGCTACTACAGACTTAAGACTGAAGGTAACAGCTGTTATCTCAGTGGGACTGTCTTGTTTTTTGGTGTCAGAATTATACAGTAATATTTCTGGAGGGCAACAAATTTTGTTTAGAAAGCAGAAGCAATAACAAGTTGAGCCACATCAGGTCCCAGTGACAAAGCAAGTTGCTGGAGTGACTAAGTGGCATTACTGCACCACTTGGAAAAAACAGTGATGGCACCATAGCATATAGCTTTAAGAAGCCCAAGATAGCAGGCTTCAGGAAGAAAATTACATGTGTACAAACACTGATAATAAATAATAATAAACAGAAGGTCTGTTCATTACATTATGCAGAACCTGGAAGATATCATTATTCATCTGCCTGCCTGCTCAGTCTCTATTTTAGGGCAGGAAATAATTTCCAATATTACAACAGCAAAAAAAGGCATGAAGGTAGATGCCTTTGTGTATCTGATTTCATCAGAACTCTGAAACATAAGTGCTGAAAACCAGAATAATCAAACGAAAGACTACAAAGCAGAGTAAATCCACCTCCAAATAAATGAAAAATGCATGTACATACATGCATTATGTAGAAATCAGAAAGAGAGACTCATCATCAGCTCCTTGAGCCAAAGGTTATCATGCTGAAAATAGAAAATCTAGTTAGCAAAAATATTTTGATTATGTGACTTTCCCTTTGGAACAAACTATCAAGAAGGAAGGAGTCAAATTTACTTTTTCCTTTTATAGGCAATTTTTGAGGAAAGTATAGCAATAGCTGTAATTTTCAGTACTTCTAAAAATGTCATATTCTAATTACAATGTGCTGTTAATCTTTCTTCTTATGCTTATACACAAAAAGGTAGAATACAATTTATTACATTTCAATCTAAGGGATTAATATATTACTGGGTTTTTTTATTGGCAGTGTGCCCAAATACCCCAGATCTGCAAGACTGATAGTGAAAAGGGAAATATTTCAGGCCTCAAAGAGAGTACATCTATGGTCGCCTGGAATGTGTAAACAGCCAGAGCCTGTTTTATTTCCCACCCCCACTCTCACCATACACACCTCCTCTACCTAACCATGTTAATCATAGAGTGCTGCTCTCAAGCAGAGAGAACAGAAACGTAGTAACATCAAGTAACAAAACTCTCGGCATTTTAAGATGCAAGAATTTGGATTTACTGAAATGCGATGGTACCATTTAAATAGCTGGAGTCTAAAACAAAACCAGTACTACATAAGACTCCAAAAAAAAAAAAAGAAAAGAAAAATCAGTTGAGCAGGCTTGCTATGTGACAGACCTGATAAACACAAACTACGGGAATCCAAATGCTCCTCTCTAGAACATTCTTTGTGCAACTAAAGCTCAAACGTATCTGTGTTCTATCAGAAAATACTGATCACAGCCCTATGAGAGAAGGGATATTTTCGTTAAAAATTACACAATATAACAAAATTGATGCCAAAATTTAATGTAGGTATAAATCATCTTTGCTAAAAACAAGTATCACTTGCCTAATGATATATACACCCACAAAGCAGTAAGCCATAAAAATAGATATCTTCAGATCCTTAAGAAGTTTACAGTATAATTAGATCAGGGGGTTTTAATCTCTTTAAATTTTTGGACCTATAAAGATACCTTGTACAGGGAATTTGAACAGAATGACAATAGACCTCCCTTTTCTTCCCCCCCACAGATCTTTAAAAAAAAAATAAAAATTAAATGATCTTGTGTCCCCCCAAGCAGCTTGCAAGCCACAGTTTGAAACTACAGCATTAGAGAACTGGTAAATAATACTGCTTTTACAAACAAGTATGTACCAAAAGAAAAAAAAGCAATTAAAACATATGAGCAAATAACTTAAGTAACCGTGTATAGTGAGAAGCTCAGAAAACCAGAGAGAATAAAAATTGAAGACTTGAAAAAATATATAGCATAATATAGAGTCAAACACTGAAAGACAGTTTTGCAATGCTGTTTACAAATAATAGGTCACACAGCCCTCATACTTTTTCTTTCTTTCTTTTAATTTTGCTGGTTTTATGAGTATATTTGGCTAACATTCAAAAGAACACATCCATAGACTAATGAGAGTAAAATGCTGGCTCAAAGGAGACAGAAGCAAACGGTCTGTCACTAGAATATTTGCAAACAGTTGAAATCAATAATAAATTCAACCTAACCAAATGCAATGCATACAAACAGAAATTAAAAGACTGAGGCAATTGACAAATACATAAATGATATTTCAGGCCACAGGGCATACTTTCTCACATACGTTAGCACATTAAATAGGCTGGCAAGACATTCGCTCCACTTGAAACGCCAGAAAAATAACCATACGTATTTCCAAAGACAAAAATAACAATCAAGACAATGTTAACAGCATAATTAATTATATATTTATGTAAAACAACTATTTGTAGAATGTCTGAGTCATCAAATGAAAAAAAGTTTGAGTCACAAATTTATTTTTAAGGTTAGAAAAATAAATTAAATGCTCCTTCTGCATAATTTTCCACTGCATAATATCCTCTGTTGACATACACTGAGCAACTACCCCAGAGAAAAATAGTACATCAAAATAAAACACATACACCGCATCACCAGCACACAAACATTTCCATTCTAGGGTTGGGGTTTTTTTTTTTTGCATTTAGGAGCATTGAAACCTTCATACTTATTTCTATGATAGGCGTCTAGTATGAAGGATGAAGTGTTACACTATACACTGTCAGGTTTCTGTCTTCCAACCAGTGTCAACCAAGCCAGCTGCAGGACTCATAGCTGCAGAAGGCTTAACTTAGCTAGCATTAACCAGTCAGCTGAGGTAGGCTTGGCGCTGTGGTCTGTACAAGGCAGTGAGAGCCAGACTACTGAGAGTCATCGCAGAAAGGATTAGAGAAAGTACAGCTCCAGCCTCCGGCCAATGTAAAACATGTAGGAAATACACACTGCTGTGTGGGAAGGCTGGCACGTGATCTCAGAGGGTACAGCACTCATAACCCTTATGTAAAAGACAAGCATTGAGTGCTGGACCTGACGAGTTGGGCTTCTTACATGGTAGGTGGCAGTTGGCAGAAGTTTTGAGACTATACACGATCTAGACAGGCAGCTACGAGGGTGTCCTGCCACTGCTAACCAGTTGCTTTATGGGTGGCTGCTGCTAGAGTTTCTTAGACATTTTGCTGTAGGCTGGCCTAAAAAGCTAAGAGCACTTGACTGAAAAAACAGTCACAAGTTCCAATCATCCATCTAAGATGGTAACTTTTCAATATACGTGTTTGCAACCTCAAATTGCTAAGTCATAGACTTTATAGGGCAAAATGTTAAGGTTAAATTTCAACACAGCTTCTGCACATTTTAAAGAAACAGCTCTAAATCTTGACTTCATCTTTGCCAGTTACAGAAACTTCAAAGAACATTGTGAGGATTCAGATAAGAACAGTATTCAAAATAGATCGTGGAAGTTATGCCATACAAAAAGACTCTATTTACGTGGGCTACGGGAGAGGGACACCACAATCTCTAAAACTAAAATCAGGCACGTCATGTTGCTTTAAAAAAGGTCCGGAAATGTTTACTTAATCAGTCAAGAATCTGTGCTGCCATCATATAAGGCCTGATCCTAGAAGTCTCCTGCACATGCCAAATGCATTTTTGCAATATCAGGCCACAGCTCTAACAGGATTTGTTAAATGTTCAGAACACAAACATACCATGAACTCTGTCCTTGTTGGTATTACCCATGTATTGTGGAGCTGACAGAAAGAAAAAACATGAAACACAGAAAATATCCTTTAAAATGAAACAGCTTAAACTTTGCTGGAAACTCCAATAGTTTTCATGAGAAGGGGGAGGGATGTTAAAAAAAAAAAAAAAGTTTAGAAGCACTTATAAAAAAATTGGATAAACCTAACAGAGGTAATCTAACACTCTAAACCCAACTAACTTACAGATTAACGTAAGATTAACAAATTAAAGCTATTATTACTTTGAACTCTAAACTGATCACCAAAAGGAAAATACAACTTTTTTTCATCATTTCCTTTTGATACTTTAATATCTTAATCCATAAGTTGATGGAAAATGGGACTGTACCTTAGTAAGCAGAATTTTACATTTACACTTTTTAATAAGCTAGGAA
>VZRU01014102.1:32693-50930 GCA_013398155.1 Pedionomus torquatus | reverse complement strand
TGGATTATTTTTTTAGGATTATTTTTTATGATAGAATCTTGAATACAGGTACTTCCGTGGCACAGCACAACTCATTCCACTAGAATCCTGACAAACACTCACTTCTGCTTCATGCTTTCCTGTTTTGTTGCTTTTCTGTTTTGGTTCTACACTAACAACCACTGAATACCAGCTTTATCACTTTCACTCTTAAATCATCATAAATGCTGTTTGCATCAATATTAATGAATTTAATGCTGAATTCCATAGTGTCTGTTACTGTAGTTAATTTCAGTACAAATGATTGTGTAGGAATCTCATTATCCTTCCTACATTTACAAAATAATTCCATTATTTTTTGTCATACTGCAGATGTACTCAATTAAGTGTAAAGAATAAAACTTGTGAAAGCAAGAATTCATTTCAGTATTAGTTACAGTAATAAACCTGAATAATTTCCTTTTGTAAGAGAAAAAATGCATACATATTAACTGAGAAATAACTTATAAAATTATTTTCAAACATCAGTGATTATATCTTATTGTGACAAGTAAAATTCAGCCGCAGGCAGAAAGCCACAAAACCTAGATATTTCTTAGTTTGACAAAACATCTTTTAACCTAGGAAGCATCTACATGATGATCCACGTTATAAATGTTCACTCCACAGCCCCAAACCTGATTCACCACGGCTCTGGAGCTGAGCTGTCTTTGCCATCAGTTGGCCATTTTCTGACCATTTCTACTGAATTCCAGTCAGCATCTCTTTCCTAAATTTTTTTTTAATATTATATTTTTCCTAGCCTTCTCTCCCAGATGCTGAAATAATTGGGACCTAACAGCCAGCCTCACATTTTTACCCCTTTATTCTTGTGAGAGTCTGTTGGCTTGGACAGAAGAATCCATCATGTACAAGGGCTCAGTGATGCAAATGCCCTTAAACCAGACACGAAAGAAGACAGCAAACGAAATACAGCTTACACATATGACAGGGTGAGTGTGAGAAAGTCAGATCAGATTATTTGTGTGCAAGACGAAGCCACCTCTCCTAGCTGGTGTCCCGTTCTGTTACACCATTAGACAATCTTCTCTTGAGTTTTACTCCCTTAGTTGCTACAGATGCAGCTTGAAAGTACAGAGAAAAGTTTTACTGTCAAGGAGAGCTTGGCCAGAACCAACCTGAGTCCTGGGCCCTAGCAGAAAGGCTTTGGTCTTGGCAGATGTACTCTACCAGTGTTCACCCTACATTCATCTTTGCTCCCAGAATTCATCTTGCTCCCAGAATCACAGAATGATATGGGATTGGAAGGGACCTCTGGAGATCATCTACCTAGTAGAAGCCCCTACTGCAGCAGGTCCTCCTAGTACAGGTTGCACAGGAATGTGTCCAGGCAGGTTTTGAATGTCTCCAGAGATGGAGACTCCACCACCTCTCTGGGCAGCCTGTTCCAGTGCTCTGCCACCCTCAAAGGGAAGAAATTTGTCCTCATGTTTAGATGGAACTTCTTATATTCAAGTTTTTGCCTATTTCTTCTTGTCTCTTGCTCTTGTGCGAGACAGCCAATACAGAAATATGTTCTTGAGAATTTGTGTCAGGGACCTGAATGCAAGGCAGAAGGGAATGAAGACCAGACATTTTCAGAGGTTGTGGTCACACTCTTCTGCTAATCTACTTAGTCTTCTCTGACCTGAACGATAGAGCAACATTACGATAGTCAGACTTGGATATTCTGACTTGATGAGAAGCAAAATGTAGGAGTCTGCCTTTGTGTTTAGCTTGCTGTCTTGGCTCACCCTCCTCACCTTTGAGGGTGCCAGAGCCCAGAGAGGGTGTGGGGTATCCTTCTCTGGAGATGCTCAAAACCCTGCCTGGACGTGCTCCTGCCCAACCTGCTCTGGGTAACCCTGCTTTGGCAGGGGGTTGGACTAGCTGATTTCTGAAGGTCCTTTCTAATCCCTACCCCTGCTTGCCCCTTTCTTGCCCCTCTTCTCATCCCTGCTCACTACTGCACCTACCATCTTCTGGAGAACATTTCCTTCTAGGAGCAGTGAAGACAGAAACACATGCCTGCTCAGGCACTCATCACCAAGAAAGGAAAGGTTTGTGCTCTTTTTAGGACATGACTAATATTCATCCTTACCTTGGCATTGAAAGAACATTCTGTGGTCCTTGAGTCACCGACCCTCACTCCAGCAAGTAGGGATGATTCTGCCAAGAAAAGTGCTCGTCCCAAATCTTTCACATAGTTAGAACTGCTGGTTGAGCATCAATATGACATGTGGTTTGTTACTTTTTTACATAGTTTTTTCATATAGTTCCACTGTGCACAATCACAAGCTTGTGTAAAAGGCCACGTTGATGGAGGCTTGTTCTTTAGCAAAGACAAAAAAATACAGAGCTTGAACCTGCGAGTTTTGGTGTCTGGCCTCGTCCAAATGTGATGAGAGGTGAGGAGAGAAGTGAGGGGAGAACAGCTATCACTGGCTGGGGTGCCTGGCCAGGACACAGAGCCAGATTAAAGCAGTCTTTGCAGCTCTGAATCACAGTGTCCACAGCTTAAACAAAAATACCCTCAAGTTCTTCCAGAAACTCCATCATATTAAAGCCTGCATGACTCATCACCGGAGTGAGCTCAGATGCAGCGCACAGAACAACAGGAGAACCGGCATCCACTGTAAGTGCCCTCTCAAGGCAGACAACAGAAGATGCCAAGATACAAAGGAGTTCCAGTGATACCTTCTGAAAACAGAGGAGCATTTATGAATCTTGAGTCACGCTCCTGAAGGCAGTATGGTCTCTGTAGACTTGTTCCTTCCCCTCAAGAGGGAATCAGATCCTGGTCTGTTTATTCATCTCATTCTGTCCTGGTTTCCTTATTGACTAAATTCAAAGTGCACCTTCTACCCCTGCATTCCCTGCTTGACTTGCATGTCTCCATGTCTGGCCTCTTTTTTTCAGTTCTCAGTCCCTGTTTCCGTTCACAAGTGTATCTTTCCTATTTTCCTCAAAGGGTCCTTCCAGGTACTTTATTTCACCCCAACTCCTGTCTAGTCACTCACAGATAAGGTTCTGCACAAACAAGAGTTCATCAAATACAGCTACTGGTTCCTTCTTTTTGGTCCCCTGAGTAGTTCTTTGTTCTAGCCCCCGTGTCTAGCCAGTACTGTTGACTTCCCCTTAGCTAACTCTCATACGATAATAATGAAAAACCCTACAGAGAATGCAAAGTGTACATGTAGAGCAGGTCAAGCATTGCGTAGGGCTTCTTCCTGCTTCTGGAGCTGGAATCCTTGAAGAGAGTGTCAATGGCCGTAGCGAGGGCACAGCAGAGACTGACTCTTTTCCCACTTACATGGTTTGGCTTTATTTACAAACAATCGGAACAGCACTTCACTGAAAATGTGTTTTCACAAGTGTGATACCAGAGTGCACCTTGCTTAGCTCTTCAGTAAGAGTGGTTCCACAGAATTAAAGTGGTAAAATCAATTATAGAATTATAGAATCATCCAGNCCCTCCCCAGCCTTCCTGTAGCCCCCTTTAGGTACTGAAAGGTTGTGATTAGGTCTCCTCAGAGCCTCCTCTTCTCCAGGCTGAACAACCCCAGCTCCCTCAGCCTGTCCCCATAGCAGAGGTGCTCCAGCCCTCTGATCATCTTCATGGCCCTCCTCTGGACCCTCTCCAACAGGTCCATATCCTTCCTATATTGAGGGCTCTAATAAAAAGTTAGAGTTAGTACTGCCTTGTATGGCTTTTCTTTCCATTTGGTTTTGCAAGAGCTACTTCTGGGAATCTTTAACGTCACCGTCATGTATGTCACATTTGCGCAGGATCCGTGACTCATTGAGCATTGTTGATGGACCTGACCTAGATATGAGTGAGGGCTACACAGCAAAGGGTTGCCTGTAAAACCAGACTGCTTCATGTGTTAAAGCTGGAATAATGCTGAGAAGTAAACATGAGGTTTCTCAAAGGGAAATTAGGAACAGATTTTTCAGGAGAATAATACTTTTCTCAGAGAGTCCTTTTATGATATAGAAATGGTGTTCATTAGTGGTGTCTTCTTCCCATGGCTCACCACGCCACCTTGCAATGTGCTTTGAAAAGTATCATCTATTTCTATGGCAGAAAATTTTAGCATCTGTGATAATTTCTTCCAAACCCCCTCATCCTAGATATCTTAAATTGAACATGGACAGGGAATCTTTTTACCCTAACTTTCAAAGCATCACTTTCCCTTTTTTCCCCACAAGCATTTTGTGAAAGGCTGTTTCTGTTGAAGAAGCAAATCAATAAAAATGCCCTATAAGCACCCAGAAGAAAATTAATCAAGCCACGGGGAGGATGCAAAGCTCTATATAGGGTACAAACCAAGTGCTATTTAATTGCTTAAATGAACCAGTTGTCCTGGGAGAGAAAACAGTAGATTATGTGATCACAGGCCTAAAGATCTGCAACAAAAAATAGCAGCAAGAGGATAAAAACAGAACTGTGCCGACAGTGTTGACTTTGAAACTTAAAGAACTTCCAGTGCTTGACTTTCCAGCCTTACTCATTTTTATTATAATACCAGTACTTTAAGGGTGAAAAAACCTTTAACATTTTGTGAGGTAGAATGTATAAAGCATTCTAACAGAAGTGCAGAACTCAGAGATATGATAAACTGAAAGTTGTAGGAAATATTGTAAAAAAAAATAAATCTTCAGATCAATTTTGTGTACGCTTATTGCAGAAACCAAGCCAAAATGCCTGTTGCAGTTCTTAACTAATGCAAGGAATCCTGCAGTACACAGGCACCTCACTGCATGAGGGTTTGCTGCACTCGGAAGCAGGTTTTTTGGGAAGTACAAAATCCTCACTGAACTCATAGTGTTGTTCTCCGATTCCAGTTTTTTTTAGAAGAGCAGTTTGAGCAAAAAGCAGTTTTAGACAAATGGGGAAGGAATATTCTTATCAGATGACTTATATTCTTATAATATCACTTTATAAACTCACGTGAAGGTTTTCCCAATTATTTCATGATGAAGGGCATCGCAGCGCGGGACAGTCATAAACTAAATCAGGCAATTCAGAAAGAAAGTCTTATGAACGACATTACTTTTAGATGTTGGGGGTTTTTTCTCCTTTTGATTAGTGCATCAGAAACTAGGATTTTTTTTTTTCCTCAAGGGATAAGAAATATGTTATTGAATGTTATTTAAAGACTAAAACATTGATATACAAAATTGTTATCCTTTCATGTAGTTAAATATATTTTAACGTAACTGAAGAATTGCTCTTCTCATAACTTTGATAGAATTGTTCTTTCAAGCTGATGTGTATACTAATTAGTGTATTTATAACTTGAAGCTCCCTTTGCATGTTCCCACTTTGAGCTGTTTAACTGCTGAATTTAAAAAAAAAAACAAACAAAAAAAAAAACCCACCAAAAAATGCTTCCAGATTACTGAATGCTTGGAACTAAAAATACAGTATTTACAACAATATTTCCCAGTTTGTCAGTAGTACCGTACCATAAGTTTGAGTATTTTGCATTCCCAACCTGTCACTGCAGTTCGTGTTTCCTTGCCAGTAAATTTATTGCCGTCTCTCTCTACCTGTTACTCTGCGCAGCCCAGTGCTCTATATATTCAAGCTGCAAAACTTTTTTTTTTAAAAAGAGTTTTTTGTACCCCGGATTAGTTCTCTCAAGCAGCCCACGACCAAATGCACTGAAACAACTCAGCAGACAGGAGAGAGTGGGAGCGGGAACTGTTCCACCAGGCATCCATCCATAACATCTCTTCTTTAGTCAATTAGACAGGTTTTAAGCCCATCAGTGCAACCATCAGCTGTCATTTTACCCTGTAGAGACAAATCTGAGTCCATCACCTTCGCCTCCAATTCAGAGACCTGGGTGAACACGTATTACCACCCAGGAAACACATTTTATTACTTTTTAAATAAAAGCACCATTGCTTAATGAGACCAAAAATGAAGTTTGTTAAGTAATTAAGTAGTTCTTTCTGGGTTTTGTAAATTGTTTTTCCACTAAGGGAAAACTCTAGCCATATTTACAGCTGCGGAATTATTCAACAGTGACCATTTAAGATAGATTTTGGGAGAGGATATGAAGGAGTGTGTTCTTAAAGTATTTTAAGTATATCACTTAGGGTATATAAGGTATATAATTTAATTTTTTAAAAAATATGAATAAAACCATGGATTCCTCCAGAGAGAACCTCAAAGAGAGAACCTCACTATATCAAAAAAAACCCAAACACCCAACATTTGGTTCTTAAAGTAATTTTGTCTTCACCTTCTTGTGAATAATACCGCCCTTATCCCAGTTCAGTCAGTTTAAGCATCTGTGTGGCAGAAGTCAGTCCACCACTACACACGTTTAAGGGGAAATTTCAAAGCAACTGGGCACGTATTTTTCACCTCACTTTTATTTTCCCTTTGAAATCAAGCTGATGCTGTGCACTTTTGGAAGTCCTACTTGAAAATGCAAAGGAGATGAATACTCAGAAATTATAGGAGGTTTTGTGGAAACTGGTTTTATGCTTAAGAAAGAAAAGTTGTTATTGCTTTAATGTAAATGCTTCATTTTCTTTTCCACAGTGTCTGTCTAGAGTAACTGTATCTGCTTGTTATTTTTATCTGCTATGTTTAATGTGGAGTTCTGTGTTTCGGGCAGCATAATTGCTGTTTTCTTGTTACAGAACATTAATTTTATGGTTCCAGTAACAACTTTATAATGAAAATGCTAATAAAAATGGGGCAGTACAAGCTGCACACGTAGAAATCTCTCCAGAGCTTAGTATGAGGCTTATCATAATTCTTGCCATCTCAGGATTGTAGAGTCTACTGCTACTGATTATGCTGCACAGTTAATTTAAAAATTACCTCCTGCAGGTCTGAGAGAAAGGCAACAATTATAAATTACTTCAGTAAAAACATCTATATGTACTGAAAATGCTTCTAATAAACAGATTCTGGTTTTCTCAGTGTAGCAATGTAGTCACTGCAGGACTCAGAAATACCCGGTATTAATCACATTTCAGCTTGCAGGTTTATACTCTTTAATCCTATTACAACTGTACAGCGTGTTTTTCCTTTGCGAGGTGATGTCAGACTGTCTGGAGACAGCAGCACAGCTGGAACACCGCGCAGATTTAAATGCCGTGTTTCCTTCTTCTTTTAAGGACTTTTTGATTGGGGGTTGCTTTATTATACAGGCTTGGGCCAGACAAGAATTTATATTGAAAAAAATGGAAGTTAAGGAGAAATGTTACTATGTGCTATTCCTTCAGTCTCGTACAAAATGAACCCTGTGCAGCTGGACTGAGATAGCAATGCATGTGAGAAAGCAAACTTTGCCAGAAGCTTTTCAAAATGTAGCACTGCCAGAACAGAAGATTATTTATATTTGTGACGACATATGAAAAAATACAGTACAACCTCCAAACAACGCCCTGATTTCATTCTCTGTAATTCAAGGAAAAGGGACCAAATACAAAAAGTAAATTCCTAGTGTGAGCAGCATATTCTTAATACTGCTTAATAGTCGGAGGTATTGAAAAAGGCACAAAGACAGGTGTGGAAGAGACATCTTTGTTATCCTATTCCTGCTGGGAAAGTCGCCAGAGCTCCCACTGAACGGTGAGCTATTTATAGGAGCGTAGAGCAGAGAGGAAAAACAGCACCAGTCATGCTGGGTTTGATTTAGTAACTCTACAGTAGGAATTTGACAACCAGGATCTACCCAAACTGCAAACTATGCAAATCTGACAGTGCTTACGTGCTTCATATGATTTTGATTTGATGAGACATTGTGTCATATGTTTGGCTTCAGCCGACCACTGTTCTGTTTTTTATCTTCTTTAATTTTCTGCAAGATTAGTACGTCATTAAATACTTCATACACTGAATTCCCTCCTAGGAAACTAAGAACCACCACCACTACCTACCTAAATAATTTTAGTTCCTTCAATTAAATACTACATACATATTGTGTGTGTAAATATATATAAATATTTTTATTTTTTTTTTACATGCACACCCAATTCCCCACATTCTCATTTCCACATGCACTGCATTTGTGTGACTAAAACGTGTGCCTTAGACCCGATTTACTGCTAGTGGTATCTTTTTCTCCAATAAGCTTAAGTTGAAGATGATACACCTCCACGATCCATCAAGCTCAGTGGAAAAGTATTGCTTCATTAGTAAAAATGTTTGAAAATGACAAGAAACAGTAAAATACATGGCTGTATCCCTAGGACGTTCACCCAGAGAAGGAGAAAGGAAAAGTAACGGGGACTTCCTTATAAGCAAATAAAAGGTAGTTTGTTTCTTCTGTTTACAGAAAGCTCTCATTTTAGAGTAAAAAATACCCGCTTGTTGTAAACTCTGACGGTTGTCTATCAGATACATACAATGATGTTTTTAAAATTGAGGTCCACTGCTTCTTCTCATACAAAATCACCACAGGATTCAGGCAGCCTGAAAGTGCAATGTTGGCTAGCCCTATTCTTTTAACTATTTTTTTTTTTACATAAAGTGGTAACTAAGTAAAGAATTTCCCATTCTTGGGGATTGGAGATGGCACTTTTCAGTGTCCTCCACTCACAGGCAACTCCAAACATGCTTTCACTGGCATTTGAATCATAGAATCATAGAATGGTTAGAGTTGGAAGGCACCTTGAAGATCATCGTGTTCCAACCCCCCTGCCATGAGCAGGGACACCTCCCACTAGACCAGGTTGCTCAAAGCCCTATCAAGCCTGACCTTAAATACTTCCAGGGATGGGGCATCCACAACCTCCCTGGGCAGCCTGTTCCAGTGCCTCACCACCCTCACAGGAAAGAATTTTTTCCTAATATCCAATCTAAATCTCCCCTCTTCCAGTTTAAAGCCATTACCCCTTGTCCTATCACTCCGCTTCCTGACAGGGTCCCTCTCCAGCTCTCCTGTAGCTCCCTTCAGGTCCTGGAAGGCTGCTAGAAGGTCTCCCCGGAGCCTTCTCTTTTCCAGGCTGAACAGCCCCGTCAAGGTGCTGGGCTATGAGTCGCAGTGGCTGAGGTGTGGGCACCCATTCCTCTCCTGGCTCCTTAGGGATGAGCATGCTAATATATATGGAAAAAAGTCTACAGCTAAATTCCTCAAAGCTTCTCTGCCTACAGCTTCTCTAGGTCTATGGAAGCATCTGGTCTGTTCTTTCCCACTGACTGCAGAAGGAGACTGATGGGACTACTTGTGAGCATCTCAGCCACACCTTAAGGCAGCGCACGCTTACTTTTGAAACCAGGTAAAAAAAGTTAAAGCATCGGTCTAACTTGTCCAGGGTTGATATCATTGATTCTCTCACTAGTCTTTGCATATTATATTGCAATCTCCACGATTATCACAGCCTGATAATTCACTCTTCGACACTGTAAATATTGACAATAGCAAAAAATCCTTAAAAACAGAAAAGCTGTAAATAGATCCTTTTACAGCATAGTATTGCCTGACTGGCAAAAAGTTCTGTCACCACCTGTTCATTCTTTGCCCCTTACAAGGAGGAAAACACGTGCCCTGTGCAGTGTTGGTGGAAATTTTAACCAAACGTTCTCCATCTCTTTTGCAGATTAATTTTTGAGGATAGTATAGAAATTACATCACAAAAGTTTTAAAGGAAAACAGACAGTTTTGCAGTTTTCCTAAAATCACAAATATTGCTCCTCTTTTGAATACTCCGGCCACTAAAATGTGCTGGTAACAACACTGGATTGTCTACGGGAAGTCCATGTAAGAGATGACTTCATTTCTCTAAACTCCATCTAGAGGCTCCAGGTAAACTCATAACTTGGTATAAGCTGTTTGAATTTCCTTTTATTATTACTGCTGCAATTTAAGCGGGTGTCTTCATGGTTCATTCTGTAATATCTCAATAAATGAGCAACTCTATGTTCTGTCTGGGGTTGTTCCCTTGGCCACACTACCAGGGTTTTCCTGGTCAATGAATGACTGTTTTTCCTTACTCCCTGAAAAAAACTTGCTGAGTGTGTTTAATTTGTAACTGTAGTGCTCTAATGAGATAATTGTTCAAATTGGAAGGTTAAAAAAAATCAGTTTTGTAGCTTTGTAGCTAGCACACCTGAACATTCCCCCTGGTTTCGGAGTGGTGTTCGTCGGGTCATTTTCTCTTTTATTTTAACAATGTGTGAAAAAGTAAGCTGTAAAGGTTTAGCTCTATTTCTTCATTCTGCCTCACTGCTCTGTCTCTGAAGGAACAGCACAGTTGCATAACGTGTGAAGTGCAGTCCCTGAAAGCCATCTGCTCGGTCTGCTTTTGTTAGTACATCACGTCGAGGGGCTTGCTTTTTTGCATTTTATTTTTGTAACACGGGCACCATAACTGAAATGACAAGTGAAAATCCCGGAGTTGAGTTTCCATGTTTGTACAGGGAAGCTAATGCTAATGAATTACTCATCCCTGTCACATCTCAGCTGTCAATTCTGCAAAACTTGTTTATGATTAAACCCACTTACATGTTGCGTACACTTCACATGCTTTACACGACTGTTTATGTTTGCTCGTATTTATCTTCAGATATATTCTGAACCATAACTGAAGCCTCATTAGAATCATAGAATCATAGAATCGCATTCGTATTCATGAAAGCCAGAATAAAACACCTTAGAATTCAGTGAAATCCCCCAGATGTAATGGAATTCAGTGGAGTCAGAATCTGGCCTTTAGTCACAACTACAGGTTGATTAAATGCTCTCAAGTCAAGCCTGCTCTTCTGCAGTAAAAGCAACCATCAAATCTAATTAACAGATGGGAGCTATCATTGAGCACCAGGCATTAGAAGTCATTAGTCCTCTGTGACACCTCACTTACCTGTTTTTCTAGCAGAAATGCTGCAGTTCAAGCAAAAATTCAGGGAAGTTTGATACTCCGGGATTTTCCAGTATCCCATCTGGATGCTCTGGAGGAGATCTGTCCAAGGACCAGCAGAACCTTCACATACCTTGTGATTCCCATGCATGCAGGTCATGTCTGCAAGAGCTTCAGTACCAAAGCTGTCAGCGAAAGCTCAGAGCTTGCCACAGTGCAAATTTCCACATGCCCACTGTCACACAGAAATACGCATCAGGCCTCTCCCTAACTCCTGAGAGGGAGGACAGCTTCTCCTCCCCATCACTGGGGAAGCCCGGGTGTGGTCTTTTGTCCATAAGGCCAAACTGAAGCCTGCCCTCTATGGTTTTGTGGAAGGCTTGAGATATTTACAAGTCTTAGGAGGAGCAGCTGAGGGAGCTGGGGTTGTACAGCCCAGAGAAAAGGAGCCTGAGGGAAGACCTTATCACTCTGTACAACTACCTGAAGGGAGGGCATAAAGAAGTGGGGTCAGTCTCTTTGCCCAAGTGACAACCACAGGACAAGAGGAAACAGCCTTAAGTTGCAGTAGGGGAGGTTTAGATTGCATATTGGGAAAAAGGTTTACACAGAAAGGGTTATTAAGCATTGGAACAGGTGGAAGGAACAGGGAAGTGGTGAAATCATCACCCCTGGAGGTATTTAAAAGATGGGTAGGTACGGTGCTTAGAGATACGGTTTAGTGATGATTTTTGTCAGTGTTAGGTTGATGTTTGGACTTGATGACCTGAAAGTTCCCTTCCAACCTTGACAGTTCTATGATTCTATGATATTACTATTTTTCTCTCTCCCCTTGCCCTCAAAAAGAGCTGATGCTTACCTAAAATTATCAGTCTGGCAACACAGGTCTGTAGTCTTTCCTGTCCTATCTTGTCTGTTTCACCTACCCACTTCTTAGCCCCTCTGACACATGCTTCCTTCCCCCAGCAATCAGTTTGGGACTCTGGAAGCTCAGCTTTTCTTTCCACCATCTACAAGCCCATACATATCCCTGGACAACCTTTCTCAGTCACCTTTCACAAAATATATGTAACGCCCTAGAGTTTCTCCTGTTCCTCTACTCTTGCAGGAATGCAGCACCATCAGTAGTCCAGGGGAGAGCTGTAGGAGAAGGTATTGCCCTTGTTCACCAAGGTGAAACAGACTATAGCAAAGCAGGAACTGAATGAGCAGTCCATTAAATGGCATTAAATAATTTCTTAGATGATTACATCCACCCCTGAGGGTTTTTTTTGGACTGTGCAGAATTGATTCCTTCCAAAACAGTCATCCCTGAGTTTTAAGACCATTGTGCTTGAGGAACACCTTCCACTAGATCACCAAGCAGGCTCCTCCTGGCCTAGAGTCCTCTCACACCACCCAAGCAATGCTACCATTGTACCCTCAGCCACCAGAATACACCTCCACCATCACCCACACGTTGTACCAGGCACCCCAGTTTGCTGCCCCAAGGACGCTGCTCCAGTGAGCCACAGCACAGCCTGTGGGTGCCAGATACTTCTGAAAAGGAACAGAGGGAACACACACCCATGTGCTTGTCTCATAACAAGGGTACTACACCAGTGAGGGAGGAGATGCAGAGCCAAGTGCCGATCCAGCCAGTTTAGAAGGAACAGTCCTAAACACTGTGGGTAAAATATTTTGGGAGCTGGTGGGAAAAGAGCCAGGGGAAAGGAAGGAATCACTCCCAGGAGCAAGTCTGTTTATCAGTATAGATGTGGCCTGTAT
Source organism: Pedionomus torquatus (assembly GCA_013398155.1). Taxonomy (NCBI): domain Eukaryota; kingdom Metazoa; phylum Chordata; class Aves; order Charadriiformes; family Pedionomidae; genus Pedionomus; species Pedionomus torquatus. The sequence continues at coordinate 38,315 of VZRU01014102.1, read as the reverse complement.
GTTGGACAGATTCAAGTCCCAGCCTACAGCTATTTTACAGGGGGAAGCTCCTATATCACTAAACCAAAAAGCATAAAACTCCTTATTTTATACGAGTTCAGAGAAGCACAGAATGTACTTGCCCGCTTGGGACATAAAAAAAAAAAAAAAAAAAAAAAAAAAAAAAAGTATGAGGTCTAATTAAAATGCTTCTGCATCAAAAGGAACTATTTTAATAAGGCACTGCAGACTTCATTGTGCAATTCACAATAACTACTGCTTCATCAGCTGAAGTAGTAACAAATTAACCGTCTTATCAACATAGCTCTAGAAGAACCTTACCTGAACTAAATCTTGATTTTTCTTACCACCACTACATATACAGTCTCTATGGCACAATACCTTAACTTCACACTATAAGCAGTCCAAATAAGTAGAAAAAAGTTTAACCTTAAGATCTGTATGACAACTAATTATGATCTGTTCAACATGCAACGGGTTGTTCTAGTCCGAAAAAAATAAAGCAGAAAACTTACCTCCAAAGATTTACTCTTACCATGAAACACAACCCAAGATTATTATATTATAATCACACAGGAGGGGATTCTGCCCCTCTGCTCTGCACTTGTGAGACCCCACCTGGAGTACTGTGTCCAGCTCTGGAGTCCTCAACAGAGAAAGGACATGGAACAGTTGGAACAGGTCCAGCAAAGGGCCACAAAGATGATTAGATGAACGGAGCACCTCTCCTATGAAGACAGACTGAGGGAGCTGGGGCTGTTCAGCCTGGAGAAGAGAAGGCTCCAGGGAGACCTTATAGCAGCCTTCCAATATCTGAAGCGAGCTTCAGGAGAGCTGGAGAGGGACCCTTTGTCAGGAAGTGTAGTGAAAGGACAAGGGGTAATGGTTTTAAACTGGAAGAGGGGAGATTTAGATTGGATATTAGGAAGAAATGCTTTGCTGTGAGGGTGGTGAGGCACTGGAACAGGTTGCCCGGAGAAGTTGTGGATGCCCCATCCCTGGAAGTGTTCAAGGCCAGGCTGGATGGGGCTTTGAGCAACCTGGTGTAGTGGGAGGTGTCCCTGCCCATGGCAGGGGGATGGGAACTCAATGATCCTCAAGGTCCCTTCCAACTCTAACCATTCTATGATTATGTGATTATTCAAATATTTATTGCCTGCTACTAAACGTTTGAGAGGGCTGAACAAAGTTTCCACTTCCTGAATTCACTGCGTAAAACTAGGAACATTTAAGTGCAGTGGCAAAAACTCAAAAAGGATCAGAATGGGGGAAAAAATGAGAAATCTGGGATATCTGTGCTGCACTGAAAGCCTAAAGAGAATCAGTCAATTTAGTTGAACAAGGAGCAAAAAATTATAATGTCGAGAATACGTGGAAAAGATTCCTCACAATTTCTTAACTTTGTTTTCACTAAGTTTTCTAATGGGAGGAAGCCAGGTCTAAACATCTGTGTAAATATATTTACTAGAGGGAGATGTGACATTACTGTTAGAATTCCTGCAGAACAGCAAGAATATAAATAAAGCAGCAAGGAGGTGCTTTTCCCAGCATCCTTACAATAGGGTGTTAGAGAGACAACATCCATACAAATCCAAGAATCAACTTCTTCCTTCACTTCTGCAGAGACAAGTAGGAAAGATGATGAGCTCCTTTACTGCAGTTAAAGGAACTCTCCATTTCCTTTTCTCTGAAAAGAACCAACTGGAACACTCTATGATTTCTAGGTTCAGACAAAGCTCTGAATCTTAATTTTGTGAGCGGATTAAAATTCTCCCTGCTCTGCTCTGATGAGACCCTACCTGGATTACTGCATCTAACTCTGGAGCCCTCAGCACAGGAAAGACATGGACCTGTTGGAGTTGTTTCAGAGGAGACCACCAAGATGTTAAGAGGGCTGGGGCACCTCTGCTGTTCAGCCTGGAGAAAAGAAGGCTCCAGGGAGATCTTATTGTGGCCTTTCAGTACCTAAAGGGGGCTTATATGGAAGATGGGGACAGACCTTTTAGCAGGGGCCTGTTGCAACAGGACAAGGGGTAATGGCTTTAAACTGAAGTTTTGTTTTTGACAGGCTGAGGGAGCTGGGGCTGTTCAGCCTGGAAAAGAGAAGGCTCCAGGGAGACCTTATTCCAGCCTTCCAGTATCTGAAGGGAGCTACAGGAGAGCTGGAGAGGGACTCTTTTGTTAGGAAGCGTAGTGACAGGACAAGGGGTAATGGTTTTAAACTGGAAGAGGGGAGATTCAGATTGGATATTGGAAAGAACTTCTTTGCTGTGAGGGTGGTGAGGCACTGGAACAGGTTGCCCAGAGAAGTTGTGGATGCCCCATCCCTGGAGGTGTTTAGGGCCAGGCTGGATGGGGCTTTGAGCAACCTGGTCTGGTGGGAGGTGTCCCTGCCCATGGCAGGGGGGTTGGAACTCAATGATCTTTGAGGTCCCTTCCAACTCTAACCATGAAGTGTAGATTCAGACTTAGAAGGAAGAAGGCTGGTGAAAACACTGGCCCAGGTTGCCCAGGGAGGTGGTGGATCCCGTATCCCTGGAAACGTTCCGTGTCAGGCTGGATGGGGCTCTGAGCAATCTGATCTAGTTGAAGATGTCCCTGCTGATGGTGGGGGGGCTGGACTAGGTGGCCTTTACATGTTCCTTTCAACCAAACCAGTCTATGATTCTTTGTTTTGAAAGCATGTGTTCTAGTAGTTAAAAATCCCTACCTTCAGCTCCACATAAGAAAATTAGTATCTGGTTCCCATTTATCTTAAAACGCTTTCACTCGCTCTGGCATAAATGCATATCAAATTAATCTGGAGCCATTTTTGGAACCAAAGTTCAACATAAAGCACAATGTACAAGTGAAATAATGGAAAATGTTCTTATCGTGCTGCCACCCACTTATTCTCTGGCAGCACACATTGCACAAACTGTGGTATTTAGGCATTGGGAATGGAAAAGAAAGCCTATATATGGCAAAATTCAGCAAAACTAAAGATGTCTCTTTATTTTAACATCATCCCAAGAAATTAGGACAAAACCAGAATTCCAATCCTGCTCTCCCCGGAGCTTAAATTTGCTTCGAGAGCTCTGTTTACATACATAGTAGACAAATATGTATAAATCCCACATATACAGAACTCCCTTGAAGAAAACAAGAATCTCTTATGTTCTTGAAAATGTGGAGCTGGTATATTATCCAAAAACTAGACATCTTCTGAATGCTCCTTGACTGGACTTTTAAACAAGCTATTTTAAGAATAAAAAGTTGAAGTTCCTTAACGTGCATCAAAATGAGCAGGAAATTTTTGTCATCTCTAATGCAAGTCAAAGCATTTCAAGGATTGACCATTAGAACTTCCAAATGATGCAGCGTAACCACGTAGGGGCAGTGACAAAACGGTCACTGAAACTTTTTACTCAAGGTAGGGCCCCTGTTACCAGCATCGAGCTGCCATCTAAGAACCGCTAGAGTTAAAAGGTTGAGTGAAAACACTCAAACTCTGCAAGTGTCCTTTGGATTAGAACTAACATTGCGTATACAATCTTCTCAAAAACTCCAGTTCTGGATTTTAGCACTTCTCCTTCCCCCGGTTTCTTATGTGGAAGGCACTTTTACAGTAAAGAAACCTCTATATATTTAAAAATGACGGGGGGGGGCTAAAAAGTATANGGGGAAGGCTTGTTGGATTAGTCTCGGTGATGTTCTTTGATTCCATAAAAATAGGAAGGAACAGTAAATGTAAGATACAAATAAGAATATCTCAGTTTTCTGAAAGAGAGCAGGTTATTTCAGTTCAGACACCGTTTGGGGATGTTCATTTTTTTCTTTTCCAGCTTTTCAAAGAAAAAAATGAAGAAGCGATTTTTCAGAGTGTGTATCCCAGCTGTACCTGCCGTTTTCACTTCACTTAATTCGGTGTCCTGAAGCAGAAGCCGAACGATGTTCTCTCGGACCTGACCTCTGGCACCGACACCACGCGTACCCTTGTGCCTCTGACCTGAAAAATCGGATTAAATTACCTTTTCTTTTTTTTTCCTCCTCCTCAGGAAGATTCCATTGTCTGATGACATCCAGTTCGCTTCTTGTTTTCCTGCCTCTATCCCGCGACACCAGCTTTTCTCAACAGACTGCAATTTATGCAGGAAGGGGTAGAGTATGTTTCTGTGTTTAACAGGAGAAGCAAGATCTCATTAACGCTCCTCCCAAGGTGACATTTGTGTCTCCTGCTGACAGAGCCAGACCAGTAAAACCCTCAGCGTGTGATGACACTGAAAAGCGCCCAGGCCTGGGGGGGGACCCAGTGGAGTTGTGGAAGCTGAAAGACTGGAATGTTCTGTCTCCTTTGCAGGCAGAAGGCGGGAAGCACCTACAGCACCAACAGCACCCATAGCAGGAGATTTAATGGGCTGGAAAAGCCTTGATGTGCAGTGGGCACACACAAAAAAATGCTATTTCATGAGATCACTCCCAACTACAACAGAAACAACAATGCTGTTGATGATTAATGCTAAATTGGAAACCAGATTAAGGAGATTTGCAAGTTCCTTAAAGTGTGAAACATCTCCAAAAAATACTATTACTAGATCATTTTTGCTACTCGTTGGTAATCAGTTCAAGTAATTTCTTAATATTTGGGGAAATGTGCTTATTAAAATTAGGCTATGTACTTAATGTATACGTCGTCAGCATGTTTCCCAGAGCCTTAAGTAAACAGAGCTGAGTTCACAAAGCATCTTTCAGCCCTGCCTCCTCCCTTCTTTCCTGTTGGACAAAGATAAGGCTTGTGTAAAGTTTGGAAAAAATAACTTTTCACAGATTTTTAAGATAGATGTATCTTAGTAAGCCATATTGTTTACAGGAAATTATTTCTCTCCTGAGAAAGTGATGTTATCGGACAGCAAATGATCCAGACTGACATAAACTACATTTCCTCCATCCTGCCAGCCGGGCCTGTGTGCTCTTCCGTGGGTGAGGGCTTTCGTAAGAGGCAGAGAAGAGAGAAAAATCAAATGCAGAGCATTCCCGAACTGTCTGAACAGGCTTTGGCATCAGTGCTGAGAATCCGACTGCTCACACTCTGCTGGTATAGAATCACGGGGAAGCTCGGAGTAGTTTTAGCTGCGCCCTCATTCACCCCACAGAGAGGAGCCGGTAAAACGTGCTCTCGGCTGGTCAGCGCTGGTGCAGCTGGTTAAGAGGGATGCTCTGGATTACTGGAAGAACCACCTCAGCGGACACAACGGATGAGCATCAGTGGACAGTGAGAGACTCAACATGAGCCAGCAGTGTGCGCTGGCAGCCCAGAAAGCCAACCGTGTCCTGGGCTGCATCAAAAGAAGCGTGACCAGCAGGTCACGGGAGGTGATTCTGCCCCTCTACTCTGCGCTCGTGAGACCCCACCTGGAGTCCTGTGTCCAGCTCTGGAGTCCTCAACAGAGAAAGGACATAGAACTGTTATAACGGGTCCAACGGAGGGCCACCAAGATGATTAGAGGGATGGAGCACCTCTCCTACAAAGACAGACTGAGAGAGCTGGCGCTGTTCAGCCTGGAGAAGAGAAGGCTCCAGGGAGACCTTCTAGCAGCCTTCCAGGATCTGAAGGGAACCTACAGGAGAGCAGGAGAGGGACTC
>VZRU01014102.1:165-29852 GCA_013398155.1 Pedionomus torquatus | reverse complement strand
GGGCCTGCCCAGGGAGGTGGTGGAGTCGCCATCCCCAGAGATGTTAAAGAAACACGTAGATGCAGCACTTCAGGGCATGCTCTAGTGGCCAAGATTGTAGGGTTTTTTTGTGTGTGTGGTTGGACGTGCTGATCTCAGAGAGCCTTTCCAGCCATGATGATTCTGTGAACAGGCAGACATGCAGGCTCTTCCCTAGAGAGATGCTTTTTTTAATGACACAATCACTCCTGAAAAGGACAACTCACATCCCGCGTGCTTCCTTAGTTCAACCCCAACTAGAAAAGTCAAAAGTTTTGTACTAATTAAAAACACACGCTAAATCAACACCTAGGAGAACTTTTTTTTTTTACATACAGACATGCCCACACGATACATACACAGTTGTACTGCAGTGTTTGTGCACCAGAATTCTGCATAAATACAGAATTGGATGAATTTTCTTGCACACACTTGTTTGCAGCGCCATATAACACGTATAACTTGCCCACAAGGGCTTCTTGAAACGAAGATGGCCTCTTCAGTTTGGAAGCAAAGATAAAAGCACAGCAAAAAGCTGAACTGTAGCAAAAACGTGCCCACGTACGTGAGTTTAAATGAGGAAAAATCCTCTTGGTTATTTTTGTCAAGTAAGACGTTTTACATCTCAGTCTGGGCCTTTCACATTATTAACAGGGATACAAAAATGTGACACACACCCCCCCCCGCCCGCGAAAGCAGGTTTTGTGTCANCCCGCCCGAGAAAGTAGGTTTTGTGTCACAATGAAAATGAAGTCACACGTCCTTCACTCTTCCATTCAAATAAATATTTGATAAATATTTGAGCTTTTTTTTTTTTTTTTGAACAGGGAAGTTTGGTACTTAACATTCTCCGAATGCCAGAGCCAGGCTTTATTTACCAACGCATCCATCAGGAGTAGGAACAGGATTCCAGAAGACACAAGGTAAAAAGAGTGTCAAGGGAAGAAAAAGGTGTTCATCTCCTTCCTTGTTCTCCCGGCCAGATTTTCCCCATCAAAATAAGATCATTCTCATTTTGTTAAATATAAAAGACAACAGGAAAGGTTACATCTTAGTACTTTTAGTAGTTTAATGATCTCTTTGGAGTTGGCTTTTTTTAAGCGTTAGCCAGTATACCAAATGGTATCATCAGCAAGTAATAATAATAATCAGTAATAAATCACCGCTGCAACTGAGAATTGACCATTCAGTATCAGATTTTAGATCATTTCTCTGCGTATCAGGGTATCCCGAGGGAACTAAGGACATGGGAATTTACTTTTCCAGACAAAGATGTGTTATGGGAGTTTATTTGCAATTCGAAAAAAAAGATACAGATTTCATCAGTTAAGGACTGCTTTGCAATAAACATGCTTTTATATACAGTTAACAAAAGTCATAATTGGTGTATTAAGGCATTTATAGAAATACATACCACTTCCACAGCAGTGAGAGTACATACAATAAGCTGATTTGAATACTACTGAAAAAAACCCACCAGCATTCTGTTCTTGTCAACATGTCAATCGGTCCCTGAGGAAAGCTGCCTTTCCAAGTCAGTTGAAGTAAACATCCACCCCCCAGCCCTACCACGTGTTATAGCTGAGTGTAGGATGTTTACAGGAACTAAAAATTAGCTTAACAACCTAAACACAGCACTGGCTTTCATGATATCAAGAAAAAAATAAAGAAGCTGCACAGATATTTCAATGTATTTTTGTGAGCTACAGTTTGTGCAACTCATAAGGCACAGGCAACACTAATTAAGCCTTACTAACAATATGAAGTCAGAACATTGATTTTTAACAGTTAATATTTTAAGTACTGGAAGAGTAACACGTGTGTACAGTCCCTGTACAGGGACGAGAAGGAAGTCTCTGGCAGCCTGTGGAGACGAGCGTTCTGGTGCACTTACCTGCCAAAGCCCTTTGTGCTCAGATTCCAGAAATCTCCAATTTAGGTAATTTTCAAAATTGAAACAAGAACAACAAATAAGTATATGGGAGGTTAACAGGGTGGTACAAAGCGGGTAACAGTCCTCAAAGACATCCATCTCAATCAGTTTATGCAGAAAAAAATAAAAGAATAACGGCAGTGAACATTTCAAGTGTTTCCTTAGCGTGCCAGGCACTACAGCTTTTAGTCTTACATTTGTACATCTTCCCATTTGTGTTGTATTTTTGTAAACTAATTCCTATTCCTCCTCCAGAACTTTTTCAAGGTACTCTAATTATTTCAACCTTTTTAATTCCTATTTTTTTCCACGTGGACTCAGTTACTCAGAAATACCAGTCATTATCACAGCAGGCAAGCAGAACGCTATTACTTTGGCTTCCAGGTCTTATCTTTGATTTTACAGGTAGGTTTAATTTAATGTCTCAAACAAAGAAAACCTCAGCAGTCCAGAAAAAAGAATGCTTCAATAAACTCCAATCAGCCAAGAGGCCAAGCCTCAGCCTTCCCAAAGCTTTTGTCCGAGCAGGTGTTTTTGCAGATTTACTGGGGAGCAAGAAGCACAGATGCAGATTACTTCATACACAGAGGAGGAGGGGAAGCCCTCCAAATATTTAACAGATGTTCTTTGTATGAAGAAAAACAGGAGCTCAAGCATTCCTGCCAACTGCAGCTGGAAGTTCACAGCAAGGGAAGACAGTGCTTCACGGAGGTCAGCCTGAAGTCAGCAAGGACTTCAATGTATTACTTTTAAGCAGTCATAAAAGCCATCCAGAGGAAAAGTTACAGGCAACTAATCCTGACCCTAGACACGGGTCTTTGCAGACACTCCATCAGCAAGTGAGGAGCCCTGTCTTCTCCCAGACTTCCATCTCCAAAGGAAACTGAAGGTTGCACCTGCAGATCCAGCATACAACAGCCTGCCCTCCACACCACCAGCCTGGTCTTCAGGTATCGTCCTCCACTTCCAAACCCACTGCAGATCAGAGACTGATCCGTGGCTCCAAGCAACAGTCCCAGGCTCGACATTAACAAGATGAGGAAACTTGCTTGGTGATCACCAGGCTGACGTGACAAATCTTCCTCTTCTGTTCCCAAAACTCATTGTTACAGTTGTGGACCTGGGCTGCCTCATTCTGCAACGCTGGTTTCAACTCCTCCTTCCCACCAGCAACGCTGCAGAGCCTGTGGAGTTCCCGCCATCCCTTCCCAGTAAGCCCAGCACTGCCAGCTCACCCAGAACCATGGCATAAATATGCATCTGCACAACTTTTTAACAGACCCCACATTCTTCAGGTGCAAACAGCCATGTCTGAGACGTGCGAAGATGTTCGGTACTTTGTATTTCATGTATAGAAAAAGGAGATCCTTGTATTTCAAGCACTTTGGCAAAAAAAAAAAACTTCACACAAACAAAAAGGCGGTGTGGTTTTTAAAATTTATTTATTTCCTGCAGTTACAAGGCCCTTCAGTTTGTTTTCACGTGAAGACATACGACAGCCGTGCTTGAGTACAGCTATGAGACACCAGTACAATAGAAATGTGCAAATAAGAAATTCCACAAGACTGGACTCACGAAGTGCACATGAAATAGGCTTATCTTTAAAAAAAAAACAACAAACAAAACAAAACAACAAAACAACAACTCACATTGTTGTTATCTGGCAGGTGGTAAAGGCCAAGAGAGCACTGACCAAAACATCTACCAGAGCAATGACAAGATAACATGGTTGCTGTGAATGATCAAAGAAGTTTGTTAACACAGAACACTTCCTTTCTTCAAAGTCCTAAAATACACAGCGCCAGGAAATGCTGAATATTTACAGCAAGAAGATCTCAGAAAACAACTACCAGCACCTTTTTAAAAAGATAAAATAATCAAGATTCTGCAAAGTCCTTTCTATAAATATACCCACATGAATTATCAAGCCAAGCGTAGTATTTAAAAAAAACCCGAGATTTTAACTCAGATTGTACTAAGTGCACAAGTTGCTTTAAGAAAACCCAAACCCTGTGTAGAGGTGCTGGTGAGGAGTTGGATCAATAAATAAGTTGAGGACCTTCTGTCACCACTGGTGCTCTTGTGTCACCAGGCAGGCCAGCCAGGAGTTACAGCCACGGGACCATCCCAGAAGAATAACACCCGCCCTTGGGTGGGTTTGGTCGCTCGCTGCCTGCCTGAAAATCACTACCTTTCCAGTGCTTATTTGTCCAGCTTTCCCAGGACTAAGAAATCCTAAGAGTTTTCATTCTGGTGAGTTAAAAGAAAAAAATATTTCACTTTTCTGAGCATTTGTGTCTTTGGACATAATCTTCTTTTACAGAATCATTATAGCAAAGTTGAACAAATGCTACCTACTATCAAATAAATTGAACAAAGTCTTTTCAGTGCTAGGGAATAAAAAGATAACATTTTGGGACGGGGGAGAACGGTGAGCTGAAGTATTGTAAGAATATTTTCTGTCTCAGCAGCAGCAGAAGTTACTCACAGAAACCATTCCTGAAGCTTTAGAGAGCTCGTTCCTGTGGCTTTAACTCCTTTTGGAATTGCATCATTGGAGAGTTAATTCTCTGAAGAAGGACTTTCAAAAGCTTTTATTTACATGAAAAACAGACCTTTGTAGTGCCATGGTGGGGGGTAGCACAAACCAAGATGACCACACCACAACCAAGTGTATGCACTAAGCATTGTTAGTGCAAAAATACACCCTCTGTCATATTTTTAACCTTTATTTTGGCCTTGGGTTTTCTCCAGCTCCTGAACAATGAGAGCACCACCCACTCATAGGAGACACAGAACATGGAATTTCAGAGAAAGACAACAAAAAGCAAAGCACATCAAACAAAATGCCTGCTAAGTATGTGACAGAAGTTATAATATTTTTTCCAAAGATTTATAAGTAACAAAAGCTGCTAAACCAGACAAGCCATAAAGCAAATCCAATTTATGGATAATTGCACAAGAAATTCCCCACCACGTGCCATTATGTCCCAGTAAAGCGCAGTTCCGTGGCTCACACCACAGCGAGGAACCCTGCTCCGAGCCACCCACACCCGACAGCTCGCTACCGACACTGCAGGCCAGGCTTCAAGAAATCACACCTACGCTATTCATCAGGTCAATTTGTTTGCAGAAAATTCAGCTTTATCTATAGAAATAGCATTAAAAATGAAAAGAAATATATATATATGCACGTTAACGAGAGCTTTACACTTCCGCTGCTGCCCAAGGATAGTCAGGTGCAGCAAACATCTGACTGAAAGCTAGGCCTGGTACAGCTTCCAGTCGGGGATGTTTACAGCAACAGACCACTACGCATCACTGCGGCTCTCTGACAGCGCGGAGCAGCCCGGCACCTTCAGAGCAGGGGAGAGAAAAAAAGAAAAGATTTAAGACACTCTTTTGTAACATTCCAGTCAATTCCCAAGAAAACCTTATATTTGCATGCAGTAACAAACATAAGAGTTCTAGACTCTCAACTTCTGTTTTTATTAACAAAGCTTCGCAATGTAACACTAGAATACAGATTCTCAAATACACATTTGAAGACCTCCTTCGGTTCAACTGGATTTATAGAAATATATTTTACACACACATTTCAGTGGCAGGGTTTAGGTTTTTTATCAGTTAGGTTGATAGCTGGAGTATATGATCTCAAAAGACCCTTCTAACCTAGATATTTGTATATATTTTAAATCGTAGAATTATCAGAATTATTTTCTTTAAAGATCCCTTGAGTTTACTTCCCTATATCCTCATTCCTGGAGCTCTCAAAAATAAACAGCCTTCCACTTTGAACATGCTCTGAATTTTGCAGATGGCCATCCTTTCATAGTTATTTATATTTTCAAGTAAAGCTATGAGCAAAATTAAAGACAGCAGCAAAACAAACTGTGTTCATTATAAAGAAACTACCAGAAACACAAGCTAGACAGAACTCTGAAAACATGTACTTTTAGCATCAGAAACCTACCTGATCAATTTAAAGCTCTATTCTGACCAACTAATTAAAAAGAAAGGAAAAAAGATATCAATCCCCAAACCCAATCCCCTTCTTTTTGGCTGAGCAGTAAAAAGAGAGGGGCAGGGTGGGAGGGAAAAAAAGAACAGCCTCGGGATGGAACCATTTTACTTCCCGTCTTCAACAAATTACAATCAGAACTCCCACCAGACTGTATTCTGTTCTGCAACAATAAGTTTCCTCGAAGTTAAAATTAGTATTTACAATGCGTAACACTTCAAGAGGAAATAATTTAACTTATACCAAACTAATTTAGGAAGTGCACTGCCCTGAGTCAGATGTTGCACATTCTCCCGACGCTTCAATTCCTCACCACCATGCACAGAAGTAACCTCAAAAGTCCCAATTCAAAGGACTCCTGAAGGGCTCCTGCTGCTGCAAAAGTTCCCCCTGTCTTTGTGATGGATGCGGAGGCTCTGAAACTCCTATCAGATTTTTTTTTTTTTCTTAAAAAAACAACATATAGTTCTGGCTTGATGATGTTATCATAATACTCAGATGTTTTAATTTTGCAGTTTAGAGTGGAATGTCTTCTTTGACTAATATTGAGATATTCCCTTTTAGCAGTCCTTATCCCTTCAGAAAGAAAAGACTTTTCCAAGTTTTCTACTGCTGGATTATCTGCAAACTTCAGCAATTTAAGGTGCTTCTTCTGGGGGGCTCTGCTGAGGCCTCCACAGCAACTCATAAGAATAAAAAAAAAGTAAAATGAATTATGACAGGGAGTTAAAAAGTGAAGAAAAACTACAATAATCAAGATTGGTGTTACAAAAAACCCAATCACAACCAGTTTTCAAATCAAGGTTTCCTCCCGAGATGTGAAAACTTGCTAGCGGTAAGTGACTGTAGTTATTAGAGCAGTATGCCAAGATTAACGAGGAAGCTGCATGCAGTCACTATGGATACCACGCTGACCTTCATTATTTTTGAGAAGAAATAGTTAAAAAGCCAGTGGTCATTTGCAACAAAGGCCTCTTCAGGCTGTTCCAAAACTGAAAATTCCTATTTTACATTGGAAAGAAACAGGCCATTTCATGCAGAGGTAGGCACATGGTATTTGACTAATTAGGCTGCTGAGCACTAAGTTGCAGTGAACCATTTCTGATACTGCTTTCCTTTAACACTACAATGTCACCTGCCCAAAGAGAACAAGCAAAAGGAGGTTGTGGGAAGTGTGAACACAGGAATCATCACAAAAACAGCTAATATATGTAACAATGAAGCTTCTTGCTCCTTTATCAAACTCACTGTCAACTACAAATACCTACACAGCCTCGTACAAAGTAATTCTACCTCTATAAAAGGAGTTGAAGTTTTCATTTCCAAATGTGGTGTTAAAAAAGGTAGAAGCGTTACAGATCGCTTTGTACAACTCCATGCTTGAAACTTCCATAAAAGTTCAATCCAAATCAAAGCCATATATTTATTGAAGAAGCACCTTCGGTTGTTTCCCCCAACACTTTCTGTTTTTTAAACAAACCTCAGCAGACTCCAGCCTTCCGCAAAGGCACTGTCCTTTCCCTTTCATAAAGCATAAAAAACACTGAAAACAAGATTTATTCTAATGTTAACACAAACTGAAGAGTATTGACACTGACTTCTGTTAATGCCTTTAACTGTTTGTCTTAAGAACGGCAATAAAGATCCCTTCTTTGAAGCATGAAAATCCCCATGGAGGGAACACAGAAGGATGCAAATCTTTAAGACCACGTGAAGTCCTTCTGACACAGGAAACCTATCTATTTGGTATTTTCCAACCACAACGTACGATCACCCACCTTGGAACTGCTCTCCAGCTCTCAATACTCCAGAATAACAAGAAAACATTTAATGCTAAAAAAGGATCCTGGTAGACAGTAAACTATCCACGAGCCAGCAATGTGCCCTTGTCACCAAGAGGGCCAATGGAATCCTGGGCTGTGTAAGAAAGAGTGAGGCCAGTAGGTGGAGAGAGGGCATTCTTCTCCTCTACTCTGCNAATGGGCACAAGCTGGAACATAGGAAGTTCCATTCAAATATAAGGAACGTATATGAGCTCAACAAGGGGAGGGAAGAGGAGAAGAAGAGGGCAAAGAGGCAAGTGGCTAAAGAAAACTTCTACCTCCTCCCTACCTCTTAAGGTATCCTTGCTCTACAGCCAGTGTGACCACTGTTGCTCACAGAATTTGAAGCTTCAGATGACACAAAGTGTAAATAATAAAATCATAGAATGGTTAGAGTTGGAAGGCACCTTGAAGATCATCGTGTTCCAACCCCCCTGCCATGGGCAGGGACACCTCCCACTAGTCCAGGTTGCTCAAAGCCCCATCCAGCCTGATCCTGAACACCTCCCAGGGACGGAGCATCCACAGCTTCTCTGGGCAACCTGTTCCGGTGTCTCACCACCCTCACAGGAAAGAATTCTTCCCGTTATCTCCCCTCTTCCAGTTTAAAACTATAACCCCTCATCCTATCACTACACTCCCTCAACAGAGTCCCTCCCCACCCTTTCTGTCGGCCCCCTTTAGGGACTGGAAGGCTGTTCAGGTCTCCCTGAAGAATGAAGCCAAAGGAGTGAGTCCATGCACGCATGCTCATGTGTGCATCTGTGTGTACCTGTATGTGTTGGAGTCAAGGTCTTGCCAAGCCCCTCTCTATCAGCCAAAGCAGTTCAGCCCCAGGTGCCTCATGCAAGTGAAGAAGTGACTGGAACAGACAAAGGCAGACAGATGCTCACTAGCACGCTCAGGTTTTGTTGAGGTCATGTGTCTTGGCCAAGAAGAGAATTAACCATTTAATTCTAAGTACAAAATTGGGAGCAGTACAAGAAACCCAATTTAAGAAAATAGTAGGAAGAACTTTACAGTGAAAGCCATCAGTCAGCATTCCTCAGTTTTCTAGTAGTTAAATCTGGATTTTAAAATAATTCCATAGTATACTAAAATCTAATCTGTTTAAAGATTAATACTCCATGAACTGATATGCTCTCAGTATGCTCTTTTCTCCCTCCCCCACAATCTCCTAACTATAAATCTAGGCCAACAAAAATATAAAATAAATCCAAACATTTGTAGTTTATTACAAGGTAATAAAAAGGAAAGAATCTATTAATGCAATTACTCCAAACAATTTAAATACAAAGCCATTCCTCTGATACTATGGTTAAATAGCCAGAGCAGAATATTTACTCAAAGAATTTGTCTTCCTTCGGTGGTGATGAGGTAATCGGGGAGGGGAGAACAAATTCGTTTCATAAGACAGTTTATTTCTAAACAAATCACTCAAAGAAAAAGTATGAAGCAATTCAATTCTCACCATTTTGCTATGATTTTAACTAGCCTTATAGTTCACCAGCATTTTTATTCCACTTTTTTCCAGGATCGCAAGAGATAAATTAAGCTATTTGCCCCCAGTCAAACATCATGTCTGAAGCAGCATTACATTAAGAGCCACAGCTCACACCAGTCACATCATCCCCAACAGCACTTATGTCACACAGTGATTCAGGCCACGTTACCGCCTCGAATATCGATTGTGTGTTGTAGGGAGCTTCTGACACCCACAGAGAGCAGAAATTAACAAGGCAGGATGAATTCTGCTGCAGAAGGAAGCGCAGTTTTAACACTGCATTTCCTGTGTATTTTCAGGAAAGAACACACCCTGCTTCCTTTGGTCACTAATACATCACCAGTACCACCAGTTATTTTGGTATAAGGAGGATTTTAAATTGGGCAGTGAAAGCTGAAACAATGATAGAGATAGAATCTAACAAGGGGGCGAAAAAGTATCTTGTATTTTAAAAACCTATGGGAAAGCATGAGAGTAGAAAGCTACTGAGAGTGCTGAGGCCGAATTCAAGCGAGGGCTAGATGCATACGCCATACGCAATCGTTTCAGAAAACCACCTAGAAGTTTGTGAAATAATATTTTTATCTCACTGAAGGGGATCTAAGGAGGAAAAACTACAGAAAAAAGGATGATAGTGTGAACCAAAATAGAGTTCGGATCCCGAGTCAAAAGGGCCTCTGCCCAATTCCGCCACATCCGATTCTGAACCAAGTTAGCTGATTGAACTTATGACAGTGTTCTATGGAGGACAGCAATGGCAGCAATTAGACACACCCCTCCCCAGTCTTCCGTTCCTCAGGCTAAGTAACTTGGCTTGACCTGAAAAACCTAGTTTTTACTGAATACCACCTTGGCTTGCCATTAGGTGGAGTAATAAATACATCCCAGAAATTACCAAGCCGAATTGAGTCTTTATTTCAGTAACTTGGGAAGTTCTGCAGTAATGTGAAGGGGGCTGGAAGTGGCTAATCCAAGATCATTTTGCTTTAAAAATGAGCTAATAATATAAACATCTACTACACTAAAAACAAAGAGGGTATGAATTACCCCCACAGAAATCCCAACCAACAGGTTAACCTGCAATCAAGAACAGAAAAAGGAAGAAAGGACATTAGCATAGAATCATTCAGGCTGGAAGGGACCTCCAAAGGTCATCTAGTCCCACCTCCCCGCAGTCACAGGGACACCCCCAACTAGATCAGGTTGCCCAGGGCCTCATCCAGCCTCATCTTGAATATCTCCAGAGAAGGGGCCTCAAATACCTCCCTGGGCAACCTGTTCCAGTGTCCCACCACCCTCAGAGTAAAGAAACTTTTCCTAATATCCAATCTAAATCTACTCTTCTCTAACTTAAATCCATTGCCCCTCATCCATCACAGCAGGCCTTTGTGAACAGCCCCTCCCCAGCCTTCCTGTAGGCCCCCTTTAGATACTGGAAGATCTTTACTTGTATTTCTGTTCCTCAGAGTACAAACATTCAGCTGTTTATATTGCTATTGCTACATAATATATAGCAACACCCACTGCTATTATCACATTTTCAGATTTTAAACTTTTCTGGCAGGATAGTTATGTCACTGCATTGATCATTAAGAGAAACCTGGAAAACTACAATGACAAACTTAGGAAAAATGCGAATGCTTTTAATGTATTAGACTAGATTTCACATTGAGATTCAATCCCTTCCCTTATGTTCCCATAAAAGCATTCTTTTGCATCTATCAAGAAATTCTAATTAGACAAACTCAGTGAGTTTAACATAACTCAATACTGCTGTTTATAGTACAGTTCTAATTTTTTAATTTCAGCTATTTACTTTTTCTTTTTGATTCCTCTTTACAGGAAAGGAATTTTTGCCTCATTCCTGGTAAAGTACACTGAAAATACGTTGTTTAATCTGAGGTAGATTCTTGGAGATATTTAATTAGAAACTATTAAAACAAATCACTTCAAAATATTAGCTACCTCTACATGATATGTCTCCATGTTATCCTGAAAAATCTTCCAGTTCCTAATTTGGGCCCATAGTCTGCCTTTTCTTCTTTCAGAGTATTCAACGTCTCCGGTCCAAGATGATAAAGCAGTCTGTAACAAGTGAGCTCTTTATTTTTAAGGTCATCCTTAAGATTCAGATGATCCTCCAGTCTGGAAAATACAGAGAAATTCACTTCTTATTAAAGAGAGCAGAAGACAGAAGCAAAAGGGCAAAAAAACCCAGCCCTAACACTTGACAAGGAATCAATTTAATAGATGCTCTTTTGTAGTAATATTAGAAGAGCTCTACCCATAAAAAAAAAAAACAGCCTAAAAACAATTAACTCAAGTCTTTACTGTTTTCAGAAGCAAGTTTACTAAAGTGTTGAAGCACTCTGTCCCTGCCGACTCAAATGTGAGAAGCATGAATGAAAGAACCTTCCTGAAAACATCAAGACTGAAAAAGCCATATATAAGTACGTCATTTGTTAGGCTAAGTTGTCTTTTTTTTTTTTTTTTTTGAGTGGCTATCAATTGAGTCTGGTGTAGCAGACTCCGAATCAATGACACATTTAACAGACTCCTTCACTTAATGACTTTTCACTCAACATTTGCAATTATAATTCTCTGGTGATATCAGCTGCCAACAATAGCTCTCTGTAACACTGCAATGGAAACAAGCCGCGAGCTGCAAGGGGACACATGCATATTGCAGAGCCCCTCTGCTCACCTCTGCTGAACCAGGACACGTTTGGATCAGCTGTTAACATCAGCAGTCCAGCTATTACGTCTACACCGTATTCCTATATTGCTGGAGAAGCTGGTAAGGGCACCAGGAGTCCTACAGGCAACACAAGACAAATGTTCCCATTTTAAGGCTAATCCTGTGTGACCACATTCCAGTCCTTGCAAAGGAGCAGAGTTGCAAATAGGACAAATCCTGGCATTCTCTCAGTTCTGGGAGGCGGAGGCTGGAGACTGTTCCTGCAGCTCGTAGACTTTGGTGGAAGCACAGTATTGCAACAGCCTGTTTCAGACTGAGAAGCGACCTGTGCACCAATATCGATCCTACCCTTGCTCCCAAAGCATATACAATTACTCTTTTTTTTTTAATTACTTCAAAGAAAATAAGCTCAACCCAGCAAGTCACAAACATCAAATAAGCGCATGGCACTTGGTTTCCCAAACCATCTTTGTCCTTAGACACAAGTTAAAAAAAATATATATTATTTGTTTTGCAATCATAACCAAGAGACCTGTTCTTTTAAATACACACAAACAGTCTGCTTCCACATAGGAAACTGTTCCCACAAGAAAAGGGTACAGTCACGGCATCCACTTCAGCATCAGCAACCTCAACAACAAAACAAACCCCCATGCAACCCATAAAAGAACCCACAACACCTTTAACCTGCCCTCAGAAGGATTATTTAAAACGTGGATGCCACCAACTTCTTTTCAGAAAGCAATTTTCTGGATTTACTGACAGTAATTGGAAACAGACATAGCGCAATGGCAAAACACTTTGTTTTGAAAACACTGCTCCATATTTTCAGATCAATCTTACACAGAATCTGACAAATACACTTCGAAAATTACTACTTGCATAGCCTCTTTCTCAAACATGATCTCCTTTAGAAACAAGCCACCACCTTCAATAATCTGTAACACAAGGATTAAACTAGACTTTCCTAGTCTGTAAATACACCAGGACTATATCTGACAAAATTTGAGTCGAGTTTCCCTACTTGGGGCAATGTAACGTTTACAACGTAGTTACTGGGCTCCAATAAGAAGAGACACTCAATTTTATTGCTTGCCAACCACTGAATGCAGTAGTCCTTTGTGCTGTATTCTATACCGAATTACTAGGATAACCTAGAAAAAAAAAGTCACAGCATTTGCAGAAGGATCCTGGCAAGCACAAGACCCACCATACTCAGGCCCAAAAAAGTCAAAAGAAGAGGTAGGGAGTGCCACCAACTTCCGGAAGGCACACGGAACACAACCATCTGGAATTCATTTTTAAAAGATAGGGACAAATAAAAATATAATAATGAATATAAAATATATAATAATGAAATAAATGAATAAAATATAAAAATGGAATAAAACTTTTAATTATTCATTATTATATTTTTTATTCATTATTATATATTTTTATCAAAGGCAGAATGGAGCCAAGCACCATCACATGAAGAGCTGAGTAGCTCCCTAAATAAAAGTTGAATGGTGAATGTCACATACTTTGGTTTTAGTAGGGCTTTCAATACAGTCTCCCTTTGCAGAATCATCTGGGAGCCAAGGATGCCCCAACTCAACCAACAGAGCTGGAAAACCAGGGGGGTAACTGGATCAGCTGGCTACAACCAGCAGCTGAATATCCAGGTACAGGCTGGCAAGGGAGATCCCTGGGAGGCAACACAGGGCTCTAAAGACACTCATCAGCACCCAGGGAGATGACACAGATGGTACCTCAGCACACTGGCAGGTGACAATGGAGGGGCACAGAGAAGAGGGGGCTAACACAGTGGATGGCAGAGCTTCTACTAACACAGATAGACCATGATAAACCCAAGAACGGGGACAAAAGAAACATCACTGTGTTCAAGGAGGGAAAACAAAAAGTTCTGGACCCAGGGCAGAAGAAACCCAGGCATCAGCATAGGCTGGGCAGAGCTGGCTGCAATACAGCCCTGCTGGAAAGGGCCCAGGGGATGGGGCGGATCCAACTTAAAACATCAGCCAGCATCCCACTGCAGAGAAGGCAAACCGCAGAGAGGACCACAGGTAGGCAATGTTGTCCCTTCTCTCCCCGCCACTGGCACAGACTCTCTGCAGACACCAGCTGCTCAGATGAGGAACTTCCCTCACTTCAAGGAGGATGCTGAGAAGCAAAGGAGGGTCCAGCCCTGGGCTACCAAGATGTACAGTGCCTCAAGGGCATCACCCACAGAGAGACACTGACAGAGATGGGACTGTTTCCTCCAGCAAAGAGAAGGCAAAGGACCACCTCACAGCTGTCTACAGCTACTGAGATGGGAACTCTAGAGACAGTCAAGACAAACCCTCTCAGCACCAGCAGACAGGATAAGAAAGCAATGGCCACAAAAAATTCAGGTTGCATACAATGACAAACTTTTTCACTAGGATGGTGGTGAAGCCCAGGGAGAGGCTTCCCAGAGAGGCTGTGGATTCTCTGTCCTTGGGTTTTCATGGCTTTGTAGGACAAACCCATGGCTGATCCCACTGAGTGCTAGTTAGAGCTCTGCTTTGAACAAGTGGTGGACCAGAGACGTCCAGAAGTCTCTTCTGACCATTATGCTTGAGACTCCATGATCTCATTAATTCCTGCAAAATGCTTCCAGCAACTATAGCCTTGTTTAAGTAATTATCCTTAGACATGACGAAGTCAGTATTTGGAAAAAGAATTATCCACAGATGACATCAGACTTTCCTATAAATAACCAGTTGTTGTCAATAAGACTGCAGTGCTAACAGCTCCAACAGTTCTGGAATCACAAATATTTAATGTTAAAACTATTTTAATCAGCTGGTGCCAAATATTTAAAAAAATAAACTACAGAGAAATAGAAGCTGCATACCTAAGCCTATTGAATTTAAATATTCTGCCAAACACGATCCCAGGGTCACCTTTGTAGATTACTCATGATGTTCTTCCAGAAAAATCCCTTCAAGACTATGAATTTCATGCCAGTATCTTTAAGAAGCGGCAATATGAAAGATATTTTCACTTAGCTTCTTGTAGAACATCCCTTACATTTCAAAAAGACAGCAGAATGTTTCCCCCAAGACATACATTTGAACATTATATTTTTAAAGGGTTGCTCTTAAGCAATACACAAGGATGTCTCAACATTTAAGGCAAGACTGTACATTTTTAACTCAATTTTTCCCTAGCAAGTCTCAATTTTATTTCCTCCTGGTATTAAATATGGTGTTTCAAATCATAACATAATAAATATAGAAGATGACAGCCCAACCTTTTTGTTACACTACAAACGCAAAACTTCAGCGATCATCAGAATTAAACCAATTACAGCAAACAAACAGCTTAGGAGAAGCTCAGGAGTAGCAGGACAAGTTCTTAGAACTCAGCTCCCAGGACCACCCAGATTAAACAACAATTCAATACAACAGTCAAAACAGCGTGGCGAAGGGGAAACCCGGGTCCTTCACCTGACATCACAATCCTGTTTTTTGGATACTTTTGGTCCAGAGAACTTTGAACTTTATCATACCGTCACGGAGTTTCAAAATAAGAATGAGAGGTACTCAGTTTAAGCAATAACACTAGTAGCTAATACGAACTCTTCCTGGCATTGACTGCCATTTTCCACATCTTCTACTGAGTTAATAAATACATTCATCTTAAAAAGAAACACAACAGAAACAAACCCTTCACCCATATTAGCAGGTAATGCACTGCAATAGGAGGCGATCTGCAAAATAAACAGTTTGTGCTGAAGACAATACCCAAACTACAGCTATACTGGGTGTGTGTGTGTCTCACTTCAGAATTAGCTCTAATCCTACCTATGGTGTAAACAGTCTTAAACCAAATGCATTAGCCAAGTCCAGAACGACACCTTCCAATTCTGTTTCATCCAAAAGAAGTCAAATGATAGAATCATACAGTGGTTTGGGTTGGAAGGGATCTTAAAGATCACGTTCCACAAGAGCTGCAGAATGGTAATTGGAGACCATCAGAACTGTCATGTCAAAATTGTATTCCTGACCCCAATTAAAACCTGAATGTAGTTCACTATATGACCTTTCAGCTGCTGTGCTGGTTGAATCAGTATAGCGATATGTTCACTGAGTGCCAAAGTAAACGGCAGGAGGAACACATCCAGCAGGAAATCCTTTCTGAAGCTTTAGGTCATTAGTTAATTCAGCAGTAAGAATTACAATACTAACTCAATGCAATTTTTTTTTAGAAAACTTGTTGCCAAAGAAGTTGGAAATGTACAGGTCCATTCTGGGTTTCACATCAGTATTCACAATGTCAAGAAATATCCTAAGCCTGCACTGCCAAATGCCACCCAGTCAGAGCCAGTTCTGATGTTTGGAATGCCCTGCTCCGAGCAGGATTTAAAAACATTTTTGTAGGGTCTGCTACACATTATTCCTGCATTCAGTGTTGGCAAACTATTCTCTAGAAGAGAGTTATTCAGGATTCATCTTCTTCCTCTTTGTTTTTCACATGAAAACAAACCAACCAATCAACCAAACAAAAGTAATCTGTTTTTAGGGGGAAAAAAGCCCAGGATCAGCAAAGAATGCCATTATCCAGCCCATCGCTATAGGCATTTTGGAGATAATAGCACATGGTTCTTCCAAAGTTAATCCTGAAATAAATTCAAGTCACAGAACCTGAACACTTAAATTTTATGCAGGTCTGCAAAATACAGAGCAATGAGCAACTGCAACCATTACATGCAGCCAAGATCTTCACCACACCTGAAATAGATAAGAACTGTGCAGTGAGAACATCATTTAGTATTGCTTTATATCCTTTATGAGGGAGGCTGTTGCACAATGACCATTTCAAAAACCACAAAGCGAATACTCACGCCACCAAGCCTGACTACTGGTGCACTCTCAGGAAGGTTCAAATTGACCACGGTAAGAGCACTGTGCCATGAGAGTAGAGTCCTGCTCTTCCCATCTTCGAGCTGTGGGATTTCTTCTTCCTCCACTGGTATAGCAATTTTATGATTTCATGATGCAAATTACTTTGACAACCGCTGGTTTAGCTGCTATCTAATCCTGGAAAAAACAAACAAACAAACAAAAAAAAACCAAAACACAAAAAAAAACAAAAAGTACAAAAAAAAAAAAGAAAAAAGAGGAAAGAGGTAAGTTTTGTGCTATAGCAGGCAGCTGATCTTAGTGGATGGCAGAACAATACTTAGCAACAACAGAAGTTACTGTATAGGGCAGGACGGCCTGTTTCGTGGCAACACTGCGTTAAATCAGTATAGGTGAATAGTTTAAGCACAATAGGAAGCTTCCACCACCACGCACTCAGAAAATGATAGCAACACCTAAGACCTCTGGTATCTACATTTTGAGTGGGGAACAGTAACACAAGCAAGCCGTGTATCTCAAAGACACAGTAAACAACAACAACAAAAAAGAATTTGGCAAAATCATGCTCCCTTAAACGTAGTATCAATTTTATAACCATTTAAATGTAGCTTCAATAATGCCATGCCTTGTAACAGGAAAGAGATATTTAAAAAACCCGATAGCAAAAAACAAACCTGCAGAGGAACACCAAGTTGCCTTTCTAAGTTCCCCCCAACTGCAAGTCTGAAAGCTGCTCCTCGGCACTTTTTGTTAACACCGCATGTTAATGTGGAGCTCTTGCCACAGACTTCTCTGCCAAGTGCAGTCAGCAAACTCCACCTCCACAGAAACCAACTGAGCAGGACTTTCATGGCAATCACTTTTCCTGCCAGGTCCTGCACTCGGGTCACAGCAACCCCATGCTGAGTGCTACAGTGCTACAGATTTGGGGAAGAGTGGCTGGAGAGCTGCCTGGCAGAAAAGAACCTAGGGTTGATGGTCAACAACCAGCTGAATATGTGACAGCAACGTGCACAGGTGGCCAAAAAGGCCAACAGCATCCTGGCCTGTATCAGGACTAGTGTGGCCAGCAGGAGTAGTGAAGCGATCATTCCCCCGGTGAGGCCCCATCTCAAGTACTGTGTATAGTTTTGGGCCCCTTACTACAAGAAAAGACACTGCGGTGCTGGAGCTGGTCGAGAGAAGGCCACCAAAGCTGGTGACAGGTTTGGAGGGTAAGCCTTATGAGAAGAAGCTGAGGGAGCTAGGGTTGTTCAAGTCTGGAAAAGAAGAAGCTGAGAGGAGACCTTGTCACTCTCTACAACAACCCCCAACTCTCCACACCTTCCTCTCAGGGAGGTCCCTTCTGCAAAGTCACAGGCAATAGGACAAGAGGAAATGGCATCAAGTTGTGCCAGGGGAGGTTCAGATTGGATATCAGAATTTTTTTTTACACTAAAAGGGTTATTAAGCATTGGCATGGGCTGCCCAAGGAAGTGGTTAAGGTACCATCCCTGGAGGTATTCAAAAGACAGGTTGACACAGTGCTCAGTGGCATGGTTTAGTGACGGGTCATTGTTTTTTATCAGTTAGGTTGACGGTTGGACTGGATGATCTCAAAGGTCCCTTCCAAGCTAGACAATTCTATGGTTCTAAACGTTGGAAGAGTCAGAAGTCTGCCTTACGTTACCTATGCTCCACCTGCCGGTATGTGGACATCACAGAGTAGGCCAGAAAGCATCCTAACCTTGGAGAGAAGCAAAGACAAACCAAAAGAATGCAAAAATAAACAAAACTGTTGCCAAGTATTCAGAAGCATACGAATCACCTCAGGCAAAAATGTCTCTTGAAGAACTTGGCAGTGTAATACATTTCTGAATACTAATATTCCTGAAAAATATTTGCAAAAACCTCTAACCAAGGATGTGGTTCAATCCTCCTTTGGTGGCTGCCTTAGCTGGCTACTGACACATTAACATTAATTACTTCATTAGGTCAAGGGTACGGCTCTGCAGAAAAGTTTGCGCAAGAGATGCAAATCAAGCCCAAAAGTGAAGCTTCTTCACAAAACCATCATTAAGTCTGGAGTTTCTACATTATAAATTTGATCTTATCAGGATTTCAAAGTGAGCTTTACCAGAGCCCAAAACAAAAATCTCATTAAAACCAGGCATGTCCTAAAACAAATGAGCCAAGGGAAAAAATAAATTAAAGCTGCCCACCTCGTTTCACCACATTTATATATGAAAAAAAAACCACTGTTTACAAAAATGAGAAATAAGCAAATACGTGGTTCTTCATAGGAATCCTGCCATACTCAGTTCATAAATCAGGTGACGTTCCCTAAAAATTGTGAAGGGCAAGGATGCTGCAGTCATTAAGACTTATTTCACCTGTTGAAAGAAGAGAGCAGGTATATTCATTCAGCTTTCTACAAGGGCTACCATCTGTTTCAATTGCTTTTTCATAAGCTAAAGAAGCAAGGAAAATTCTCAAGGTGTTCGGAAAGACTCAACTTGTAAGTCAGCAATTTCTTAACCTCTTCTACCTTGTTTACTTGCAAGTGACTGAAGTCACCATCACGCAATTTGTAGTCTTCCTTCCACGTGAAGAATTAAAACAGAACTGCTACTAGAGTAATACACATCAGCCATTGCATTTCTAGGAGAAATTCATTGTAGGGAAATAAAGTTAACCTGTACAATGGGACCAGTGAAGGTCCACTTAAGGCGGAGCTGCAAAGACAGACTTCCAGTTTACACAAAGCGAACACAAGCACCACCACCAGACCGAAACTCGGCACCCTTCCACAGAAGTCAGCTGCCTGAGGCTCCTCTTAAACACAAGGAAGAGTACCACTGGCATTATTTGTCAAGCTACGCACTCAAGTGAAATCCCACATTTAATCTTTCAAATTCCAACTTAAGTACAACGCTATTTAAAAGTGGAATTCCTCAAACTAATTATGTACTCCAACTTAGAGCAGTAGCTTAAAAGACAAGAAATATCAGAGAGTTATCAATAACCTGTGTGCCAGTGCCGCAGTCTCCAGTGATCTGAAAGTGCTGTCTGTACAAAGATTAACCAGACACCTAAAATAACTGTTCCTCCTCCAGGGGATGAAGCAATGATGGGAGCAGCCAGCCACACAGCTCAAGTTAACAGCAAATTACAAACTGTCTAAAATATTAAGGAAAATTCTGCAATAGTAGATTCATAACGTATCAGTAAACTGACAGAAAAAACAGTATTGTGGAATCCCGGAATCGTCAGAGTTGGAAGGCACCTCTAGAGATCATCTACTCCAACTCCCCTGATAAAGCAGAGCAGCCCACAGCACATCACTCAGGATGGCATCCAGGCAGGGCTTGGAAACCTCCAAAGAAGGGGACTTGACACCCGCCCTGGGCAGCCTGTTCCAGGGCTCTGGCACCATCACCAGAAAGAAGTTTCTCCTCCTATTCGAATGGAACTTCCTATGTTCCAGCTTGTGCCCACTACCCCTCATCCTGTCACTGGGAACCACTGAAAAGAGTTCAGCTCCATCTTCCTTCAACCCACCCTTCAGATACTTGTACGCATGAATAAGGTCTCACCTCAGCCTTCTCTTCTCCATCCTCAAGAGTCCCAGCTCTCTCGGCCTTTCCTCATCAGGGAGATGCTTCAATCCCTTAATCATCTTTGTTGCCCTACGCTGGACTCTCTCCAGAAGCTCCCTGTTTCTCTTGAACTGGGCAGCCCAGAACTGGATGCAATATTCCAGTGGTGGCCTCACCAATGCAGAGTAGAGAAGAATGCCCTCTCTCCACCTACTGGCCTCACTCTTTCTTATGCAGCCCAGGGTTCCATTGGCCCTCTTGGTGACAAGGGCACATTGCTGGCTCGTGGATAGTTCACTATCTACCAGGACTCACAGATTCTTCTCCTCAGAACTGATTTCCAGCAGGTCCACCCCTAACCTACATTCACCTTTTCATTCGGAGCAGGTGACTTAGGAAAACATTCCTCTTTCCATAAAAAGAGGAATAATTCATGATTAATATCTGTGAGAATTGTGGTAGAGGTTTGGTTTTCTTGGGAAGCTGGCGTTCTTAGGAAAAAAATTTAAGTAATACTACCTGTAACATCAGTTCAAGCTTTGTAAATAGAGGTCTTGTTTCTTAACGTAAGTAACAAGTCAGATATCATTAACCACAACAATAAGGAACTTCACACTGAAGTACGTGTTGTGTAAGAAAGAGCAACAAATAAACCGGTACTTCTCCCTGATACTGCAGTGTGCCAACGGCACATTAACACGCAGAATCACAGCTTCAATCAGTTTGTTATAACCAGGCAATGTTTAAGTACATGGATTTTGTTTTACTTTTCCGAGATTTTACTGCTTCTAGTTAATATTTGGCATAGCCTGGCTTTTAACTCAACCATCAGTTTAGCAGTTCCTGATCCAACTAGTGCGTTTATTGAGACAAGTCATTTAATCACCACATTCAAAGGAAAAAAACTCACTGTAAAATTTTGATTAGGCTTTTGAACTCAAAGTAGTCACGCAGGCTGAAATCAAATGAAAAATACCAGACCAGACAATCATGCCTAAACACACAATACTTAAGGATATCAACTACTACATTTATTGTGTAATTAGTAATGTTAAAAAAAGGGATCAGATGCAACAAATCATTTTTCAAGTTACAGAATAATAAAAAAAAAAATATCAGAGGAGAGGGAAGAGTCAAATGACAGTTGTGTATTTTAAGAAAATATCTCAAGTTTCCTTGTTAAAGAATCTGTTTTCTATCACAGCCAATTCAAGTTTTGAACATGGCACGCTTTGCTCAGTCTTACAGTTTTCTGCTGCAAAGGCTAGAAATACAGCACACTAATCTTCATAAAGCTTTAGAAGTCACTTTCATTTTCTTTTAAATACTCCCTTGATAGATTCAGAACGGATGAGGGAGAGGCTGCAGGAGAACTAATTTCCCTGCTCCCAGAACATTCACAGTGCTCCAGTGATCCCAAAGTGCTTGGTCCCATCCACAGACGGCTTGGTTACCCCACAGCAAAAGGGCTGTGTGAAAATGAGGATGTCTTTGACCCACAGAAAGATGAGGGAGTTGGGCTTACAGATCCACCACCAAGATAAGCATTCTTGAAAACCCCACCTTTGTCTTATTTGGATGAAGTATACATCTGCCAAACTAATATTAAAAATTAGCTGGCCATAATAGTTCTTGTCTTAACCTAATTTGATGGAGAAAGTGTGCTTACTTATCCTTCTAGACCCGAGTCCAATACTTATCACTCTGAAGTTTTATGGTGAAGTTTAACAAACAGTAATTTAAGATAAGCAAATTTCAAAAGAAATAGGTTGAGAGGCAACAATGAGAAAGTGCTATTTACAAGCACAATCATTTAGTTACGAATTTTATCAACAGTGCTAGTAATATTTCACATGTGGTCCGTAAAAAGATACCCTCAGAAAACAGCAGGTTAACAAAACACATTGCACCAAGCATATGAGTATGTTGTAAGAACATGTTAAAACGATGGTGTATATCAAATATGGACCAGTCAGAAGAATGAATAAGGATAAAAAGAGGTGCCCATCTCTGGGAAAAGCCACAAACAACATGCAGCTTTCACATCCCCAGCCAGGGCACTAGTAAGGATGAGACAGAAGAAAGGAAGATGCTATGGAAAATTCACAGCAATTTCGAATTGAAATACTTAATCAAA
Source organism: Pedionomus torquatus (assembly GCA_013398155.1). Classification (NCBI taxonomy): domain Eukaryota; kingdom Metazoa; phylum Chordata; class Aves; order Charadriiformes; family Pedionomidae; genus Pedionomus; species Pedionomus torquatus. The sequence goes on along the minus strand of VZRU01014102.1, from coordinate 7,248 downwards.
CCTAACACTGATGAGACACTAATTGCTATGAGTGCTGACTCTCCAGGGCCAGCAGTTGAGACGCACCTTGGAAATTCTAGGTATCAGCAGCTCAGCAGCCAGGCAGGGCACCAATGACTTCAACCAGAACAGTCTGTTCTACTTTTACCCTTCTGCTTCTGATTCCTATCTTAGTAAATAACTTTACCCTCTATTTTACTGCTCTGTTTGCCTGGTATTGAGGATATGGGGAAAGGAGACAGTTTGGTGAAGGTTAAAAACAAAGAAAATCCACTCTTTGCCAGCAGTCCAGGGCAGTTTGTACCCAGCATATACGCTTAGGAAGCTCACGTGCTAAGGGGCATTTTCTGCCAAGGTGTAGAGGGTCAGCAGGGCATCTTCTGCTGAGCATCAGCTTTGGGAAACAGTACTTTCCAGAAGGTACAAACATGAGCTTTATCAACAGTACACAACATACCCGCAACATGTACCACTCACCCAAAACCATGGAATCACACTGTGATTTCTGCATATAAAAATACTCAGTCAGTGCACTGACCACTCCAAATGATGAGGGACTGAAAAGTTTAAGATAACACATAGAAAAGAGCTCAGTCTTCAAAAACATTCAGAAACACTTTGAACATCAGAGGAATGACAATGCTGCATTTGGCTGAACCATGTTGGATCTGCAGAGAAAACAATGAAGTAAACGAGGAAAGTCCTCCGAGGCTCATCTGGTATTTTGATTTATTATACTCATGTTAAGCTTCCAACGTTCATTCTCCACGCAGCTCTTACACAGCAAAAGATTTGGACTAACCTATTTTGTTTCTATATTCCTTATAGAAAATGTCCACGTTCCACCAAGACCACTTCCATATCTAACATCACACTGATTCAGTGTGCAACATAAGAACTAAACAGCCGTTTAGCAGTTTAGTTTCCTCATTCCCAGAGGATTCAACATGTCCTCAGACATGAAACAATTTTATCTAGGACACTTCTTGAGAATATTTTAATCTTTTTTCCCTTTATCTTGCTAACCTTTATTTCTTTAGAAATACAGCACAAGAGGGTTGAGGGGAATTAGGCCTGTTAAAACTCTTTACTGGTGGTGTTCAGACTGTGGCATCCTAAGAAGACAGCACACCAGGAGCAAACTGATATTATTTAAGAGTAGTTTCAGTCACAGAAAACCTATCTGTACTAACTAAATTGTAAACTGGAAGGTAGGTTGTTCTTCTCATTAAGTGCCAGACAAAACAACAACTCTTTATTGGGTAGTAGAGCCTTCTCCAGTTAGACCAGGTCCCTGCTGTTGGAACTTATTGTACTTCCTAAAAAAGGAAAAAAGCAGGAACATTTTGAAACAAATACGAACCAGAAAGACTGAGGTTGCTATTGTATTGACAAAGTCACTGATGGGCCGATCAACAGGATCTAAATACACTCCTACATGTATATGCCTTATTATTATAAATTAATATTATAACATTTTGGAAGCAAGAATCAGTGGGGAAGGAGTTTTTCCAGTTCTGGATTTATTATTTACTTTTTTTATAATCCTTAGCATTGTGTGAGGTGTTACAGAATCAACCATTCATCAGCACAAACATCCCTTTCTTCCACCTTTACCTTCATCCCTCCAACAGTGCCTCCAAGCAACAACCTGGGAAAGGTCACCAAGCCAGGCAATGAACACAGGCAGGCAAGTCAGCCAGCCAAAAAGTTTTTTAATTAGGCAAAATAAATTATGTAAAAGAAAATAAATATATCTATATATTAAAAAAAAATAAAAAATCACACATTCATCTTGCTACCTTCTAGACCATTTCAGAATAAATAAATAAATCTGTGTTCACACAGCACATCCATATTAACCAGGCACTAAGATTTTAGATCATCTTAATAATTTCCATGTTATGCATGCCAAAGATCGATCAAATAAACTTGCAGGTGAAGTTTACAAAACAGAACAGTTTTTTTTAAGGTTTCCCAGTCCAGATAGTTCTGCAAGCACTGACCTTTCTATTCATCCCAGAAGTTTCCTCTGACAGTGGCAGGCATTATATATATGCTTTCAGCTACAAGTTTTTCACCTCTCTGTTCCACAGATCAGAACAGGAAAAATCCCAATCACTTTAGCTAAACCCAAAACGCAAACGGCACTCACTTGCACTGACTATTCTGCTTGTTCTCAATCTGATTATTCACTTGTTTTGTACTGACTGCCATCTGCCCACTCCTCCTGGCTGTCTCTGACACAGACTTTGTGCTGTCTCATAAGCTTTTTTTTTTTTTTAGCAGCTTCCTGCACACTTCTTCCAGGTCACTGATAAATACAGCGAATAAACTTAATTGCAAGATTGCTTCCTGGGGTTCCTCAGTCATATTCCAAATAGGCTCCTATGGAGAGAAGGTTTTACCATGTACAACTTAAAAATCTCTATATACTTATGTCGTGGTTTCAGCTATTATATCTCTATAATAAGTTTTCCTGTCTTTAAATATATTTAGACATGTAAAATGTGTGTAAATATATTTATACACGGATATTTGATCTGCATGCATATTTGTGACACGAAATAGATTCAAGACCAAGTCAGCCACTACTCATGCTCATTTTCCCATTTAAGCTCCAGCACAAGCACTAATCACCAGTAGATGTGTACAAGAATAAGCATCCAGGTATTTTTATTCTATGCAAACAATCAACTGCAAAGTTCTATGGAGCAGTGGTCTCCATTAACCCTATGGCTGTTATAGCCAAATCTTGTCGCGTGTTGAATAGGACTCCAGGATTAATTCTGAAGCTCCAATCTGGTCCTTTTATTAGGATCAGGAATGTTCGTTTCCTAAGTTGCACGTGTCAGTCACTTAAAACTGTATCTGGCTTTTTTTTGATTTACACCAAGAACTTCCATGCTAAGAGTTCATGAATGTATTAACTGAACTGATTCATTTTTTTCCTCTTCTAAAGTTTTCAACAAAAGGCTTCAGTATGAACAAACCTGTAAATGCCTGGTAGCATTTGGAAATTCAGGAAGTAACAAAGAAAGGTTCCATGCTTCCTTACAAAAGCAGGATTTGTTTAAAAAAAAAAAAGGAGAAAAATAAATTCAAAAGAGCCTTTACTTCACTTTGTCTGTCACTGACCTTTAGACCTGAAACCCATTGCATCCTGTGGGAAACTTTTTCCAAGAGCCAACTTGCTTATAAATATTTTAGCAGATTTAAGCATCCAGACTACAGTTTATTTGCCTACATCTACAGGATGAAAAGGCCACCAAATAATGGTAACATATATGTGGACTGTACATAAATATCTATAAAGCAATAAAATATCCTATAATGGAATCTTGAATGTGCTATATGCAGCTGCTTTTGAAGTTATTGATTTTTTTTTTAGATGAGGTTTACAGCTGCTACAAGTCTCTGTTAAAATGCACATAGCTGCACTGCTGTCCATTTTCAGGGTTTTAAAACAGATTTGCCTTTCCTCCAAAAATAACAAAAGGACTAGAAAAAGCCCGTGCATTCCTAGATTTGTGTTGTAACAGCAATAGTGATAATTCCATTCCCTGCTCAAAATGAAAATTCAAGTCCCTCTTAGATGTTTTGCCAATAGATTTCCTTAAGCTCTACAAGAACAGCTCACTTACAGGAATTTGTTTAACTTTTAAGCGTCAAAGCACCGCACCTGCTCCTTTTCAGATAACCACTCTCCTCCTCGAGTCCTACATTCCCCTTGTTTCTCCTTTACAATGAGAAATTGTTTCATGCAGTATGAAACAAATCGCTTGTGGAAAGTCACAGGAAAGATTTCTTCTTTACTTCCACGGGCCTTCCGCAACAGCTCTCCTCTCCAGAATCCCTTCTCCTCCAGGTCACCCTTTCCATCCATGGTTCTGCAGAGCTATGGACCTTGTACAGCCCCATACACAACTGCGCTGCATCAGTGCTCATAAGGAAACTTTCCAGCTGTTCCAAGACAAAGACAACCACATTCACCAAGACAGGTAAGCAGGAATTTGGCTCCTTCACACTGCTACAGCACTGACAAAAGAGACTAGAGTGTATTTAAGAAATGTCTGGGTTTTTTGTGTTTTGTTTGTTGTTTTTTTTTTTTTTTAAAACTGAAACATTAGTCACTGTTCAAAGAAGGTGCCTGATTTACTTAGAATTAAGCTACAAACATTACAGTTACTGCAGGATTTAATGTCAGCAAGTTTCAGTGAGATTTATAGCAAGCAAGAAAAACAGATGGAATGTTTATTTTCTTAAAGCTTATAATGGAGGATTTGCTTCAATACCACCCATCAAGTGACGGTATCTTCATTATGGCTGACTAAATGCTAACTGCAAGAACAAGTTTCAAGCATCAGTATCTGAAGCTACAGTTCCTCTCAAAGACCTCATAACAAGAAGCATACAACAGTAGTATATAAAAGCCTTTCTTCTCCAGTCTTAGTATTATCGAAGCTTCTGGTGAAACTTTAGTCCTTTAGTTTTTATGGCTGTTTTATCACTAGCCATCAAAACTGCATTAGTGATCCATCTATGTATGATACAGATCGAGGTTTCTGCCCAGTAAAACCTCTCTCATGGTTATCTCTGTAGCCACATTACTGCAGAACAGTTACAGTTCCCATTACCAAAAGGAGCAGGGGAACGAGCTGTGTCTCACTCCAAGTTACTCCTCCGACATCTCCTTGGAGGACAGTATTATCCTCCCAGCATAGACCTCTTGGGCACACTCATGAGAAATTTGCATGTGGACATTTGAGACAATTCAGCTCTGCAAGCCTACAGTAAGATAACGCCAATGAATTTTCATGCCTGAGAACAGCAGGACAGGATGTACAGCGCACGCTTACATAAGGCACTGCTGGGAACCAACAGAGGCCAACAGCAGAAACGGCTCAGGAAAATGCTGATGTCACTCGTATACATTTGGGTTGCAACGGCTTTCCCTACATCGAGTCTCTTCCAACCTAAACCCAGCCTTTCCCCTGTTAAACCTCGGTTTGCTCTGTTTTACTGAGGTCTTGAAAAAGAACTTGCTTCCAAAAACCTGTTCTTCCTCCTAATACTAAGATGAGGAAGAAAAAAAAAAATAAGAGAACTCTAGAATTACTATAGCACTTATAAACAAGAATCTAAAGAAAAACAGAAAATGTAATGGAGAGCTGGAAAAAACTTGTAATTACGCACACAAATACTTGCTCCTGATACTTACTGAAAAAATAGCTCAAGCACAACTTATCTGTGTTAAAATATGACCTCTGCAAACCTACTAAGGTCAATGAGACTTAGAGTAGTTACTTAGTGAGCCCTGCTTGCATAAATTGAAGATGCCTAAGGGTAGCTATGAACCGGGTATTTGATTTTTCCAGGGCACCTACATATTACGAATTAACAATGAATTGCCATTTTACCTTTAGTTTTCTTAAGAAAAAAAAAAGAAGAAAATAAACCAACAAACAAAAGAGCCACAACCCAACTCTCTTGTGCCTACCTCCTCCTGAACACACAAAAACTCTCCTATTTAATGTTAAAACTGATTATGGAAGTTTCAGTATTAACTTGAGTAGACAAGAGAGAAACTATAGATCGAATCACTTTCAAAAAACCCCTAAGCTATCAGCCAAACAGCGCTTCTTCCTGATATAAACTTCCACAACACATTTAATAATAATAAAAAACAAACAAACAAAAGGGAAAAGTAAGAGAGACAAGTCACCCAGCTGCACAACTATAAAGCAAAGCTGTAAAGACGGAAAACTTAACTGGGGTTAAGCAGCAACTCCCAGCTCTGTGCTTGGCTGCTTTCACCTGTTATTGCAGTGGCCACACACCACTTCAGAGCAGTGCGTGACCCACGACAGGTAACTCCTTCACAGTTCTAGGACTCCTGCATTGAAGTTTTTGCATAAGGCATACTTAAGGCATTTGATTTTCTACAGAGAGCATAACATAAGGTGAGAGGGAAAATGTTGCTCCTAAAATCGGACTACTCAGTTTATCATTTGTTACATGTGTAAGGACCTTATTGTCGCTGCCTTTAGTATTTTCTTGCAAACACAGAGACACCCTGAGACAGCATCGAGTTAATCTAACTACCCAACCCTGCTAAGTAACACCGAATGGCATCACAGCAAGCTATAAACCAACACCAGATGCAATTTCTTCATCATATTGAGCGTATAAGCATACCTCTTCCAGTTCCCTACCTAGTGTTAGACTCCGTGTTTTGGTATCTCAGAGATGATGACTATCAGAGCTAATCACCCACATTAGAAATTCACAAGGTTTCCTTCCGAAAGAGGACACCAGCTATCCTCTAGACAAACAGGAGGGGGAAAAAACCCACAAAACTATCTGCACTGTGGAATGGCTGCTCTTTGAAAGCACGTTGCAGCGCACTCTTCCTAAAAACTATGAAGTGTAAGATGACCACACAACGCAGATCGTGCCATACCAAAGGCTATTAAACATCTTGTTAAGCAAGTGCCTACTTCCATCGAAGCATACCTACTAGAGGAAAATTCTGTAAGCAGAACACTCCCATCCTGGCTAAAGCCCCTATACTTCTATACCAGAAGTCACACCGCTATCTACCTGTCATTACTATAGCAGATAAGCGTTTAACAGTCATTAGCATAGTTATTCACAGTACGTTTTTTGGAAAGCACCACTGTTCCCAATTCATAAGCAAACAGAACGCTGATGCAGAAAGGCTGATCCAAGGTCACAGAGCGAAGCTGTGGTAAAGTAAGAAACTTCACCCGGTTTTGCCTTCATGCAACTCATACTTTCTACTGGTGAGTCACTGCTGCTCCTCTCAATTATTCTTTGAACGTGAAGAGACAACAGACCGCCTGTGGCATTCAAACTCTACATGCTAATAGCAGCTTCACTCCAGGGTTCTCTAAAAAAAAAAAAATTAAAAAAAAAAAATCATGCCCAAAGGCCTCCTTCCACACTATCACAGAATCCTGCTTCAGCACTGGGCTGCTGGGGAAAAACAAAAAGATGTATATATATTAATAGCTAGCCTGCCTTGCTTGTGATCCAGCTCTCTTATTAGAGAAAGAGAAA
>VZRU01014100.1:17470-34933 GCA_013398155.1 Pedionomus torquatus | reverse complement strand
CCCTCCCCTCCCTTTTTTTTTTTTTCTTCCCTCCCAGCTTTGATTGAATTTTGCAAGCCCCTGATATCTTTCTTTTTTGTAGGGATGCACGCTGCTTATGCAAATACCAGCCTTTCATACCGCCTCACTGGCTCAAGCCCTCCAACTTGAATGTGACCAAAAGCTGTGCTCTCCCCTGCTAACTTCTTAGCACAATTACACCTCCATTCTGCTCCAGGGGCCCGGGGAGGGGGAAAAAAAAAATCATTTTAAAGTAATAACACGTGCTGTTTGCTTTGGATAATTACAAGGGAGCTTCGGCTTCTAAGAGCTATGAAATATTCTCTTCGGCAGGGCAGGAGGGAGGCTCCGTGTTACGCCTACGCTGCGAGTTTTATCTCCTGGCGGAGATGCTCGCGCGGCCTCTCGAGGCTCCTTCCATCTCACGCTCGTCCTGTGCACCTGGGCAAGCATTTACATTTCCTACGGAGGAACTTCTCGGCGCTTTGGGCTATGGGAGAGAAGAGAAGGCGGCTGACATTTTTCTTATCTCAAGTTACAATTTCCTGCAAGCATCAAGATAATAAAACATCGGCAATGGGCAAGCCGAGTGAAATGAACGCACTGGCTGGCTCTCCTGCGGCAGCGCGGGGAGGACCAGGGAGAAAGGACACCCGAGGGATGCGGCCGCTCCGCCGGTTCTCGTTTGCATCGTGGCCCTGCCGTTATTGTCCTCCTGCCTTGTCTGCTGGGGAAGTTTATGTGTAGGGCTTTTGCCGGGGCGAGGAGGAGGAGGGGAGTTTTCCCCAAAAGCACCCAGGAATCTGTCAAAAGAGGGACAGAAAAGAGAAGAAGAAGAAGAAGGGAGACAGAGAGTGGGAACGTCAAGGACCCCTGACTAATGAATAGCAAGTTTGCCCTTGAACCTCCCTGGGCTTTGCCATTCCCAGGCTCCAAACAAGGGCTGATGCATGCTTGGGCCCAGCTGCAGGGGGACCGGGCTATGGTTCATCTCAGACACTTTGACAGCCCGGGCCTTTTCCCTGCATAGCTCAGACTCGCCTAACTACTCCCCTGGCAACAGCTCAGTGCAGGAACCTGCGCTGAGGCCCTGCCTGCTGCATACAGAAGTGCGAGGAGGAGGGGAGCCGCTGGGAGAAATTAGCTGGAGACCGGCTTAACCCATCAAATGCTGGGCAGGCGTCGCCAGCCCCGGCACCCTTGGCTCGGTCCTCGGCCAAGGGTTCCTGGGTGCTCACTGGCAAGCGTTGGCGGCAGCAGAGCAGGAGAGGGGCGGTGGTGGGTTAGACGTGCCAAGTCGCCGTGTATGGCAAATCCCATGACCTGCTGCTTCGCCAAGACCCGGTGCCTTGGACCTGGTGGGGGCCAGAGGTCCTCACGGTGCCAGGGGTGTTGGAGGGAGATGAAATAGCCGGCTGGAAAAGACCACCGGACACCGAGCGGGAAGGGCATGGCCTCTCCTCGGAGTGTCAGGGACTGGGCATCCCTCTCTGCCAGCTGAAACAAGAGCTCGGGCTGGACAAGGGAGGCACAAACTTGCCCTGGCCGCTCTTTCTGCATTGCAGATCAAAGGCAGGGGAGAAGCTGGCCTTAGGGGTCTGTGCTGAATGGCTGGAGAAAGCAGGGACGAGCACCCGGTGACTCCAAAGCTCGACCCAGAAACGTTCCCACATCCCAGCCCCATATAAATCAAGGGGAAAAAAAAGGGTGTGTGCGTGGGGGGGTCTGTCCTGGCCTCTGTTTTTACAGAGCATCTTTCATGTGCAGCCCCTGAGAGAGAGGGCTTTGCTGAGCTTGTTAAGGACGGCTCCTGCACCAGGCAGAGAGGGGGACGCACCATATGGAGAGGAGAAAAAGAAAAGGGGACACTGAAAATGGAAAATTATGCAAAGCAGGAGGAGAGGCGCTGGGGGAAAGGGGGGAGGGAGGCAGCGAGGTGTGGGGGATGGGGAGAGGGGAGGCTGGGAAGGGAGTCCTTACTTGGGGGCCACCACCGAGCTGGCACAGGGGCAGCAGGAGGAACAGAAGCTTCCCAAGACCGGGTGCAGGACGGCCCCTAGCCCCGTCGGGTGCTGTCACCTGCGGGCAGCTCTCCAGCCTGGCTTTCCTCAAGGGGTCTGGGCTGCGCCGGGGTGATGCCCAGCTGGACCACAGTGGGTGCACCCTGCATGCAGAGCTGTGCCACACCAGGAGATGCAGCAAAACGGGGCCCATGGTGACCTACTTCAGAGGTGTCCTCAGGACCTCCGTTACTATGGCAATGAGGTTGCGAGCAAACATTCTGGCTTTTTTGGTCAAGGTTTTTGCTTTTAATCAATCACAAAAACCGGACTCACGTAACAAGGTGCTGGGGGCCTTGTAGGAAATGGCTCTCAACAACAATGACAGCAAGGGCCTGAATCCCCCGTGGGTCTCAGCTACCCAATGGTGGATGCTCGGGTGAGTTAAGGAGTATCCACACACAGCTGCCAGAGCTCTTCCCTTCCCTTTGGTTCTTGGAGGGATCCCTTGGTCCCCAGAAGGTTCTGGAGACCACAGGATGGGCTACAGCCCCAGAGTGGTTTAGGGATGCTGTGCAGGCACAGGAGGTAGAATGAACTTTCCCTGCATGTGTTATTGTCCAGCTTGCACTTAGACTCCAAGATCTCACCTAATGTGGTGTTTGGAGAAATTACTTGGCTCTTTCCAGCTCAACTATGGAGCTCCTCTCTTCCCTGGAAACCTCCCTTGGTCCATCTCAGCTTCTGGGCTCAGTTTACCTATGGGAAACCTCCCACCCTGGCACCATGACAGCTTCTCCATCCCAAAGCTACCCTGCACCTCTGACTTGTGGGACTCTGTGCTGGCTCCCTGTCTGTGGGCCAGAACCACCTTGCACATCCTCACTGCGTTGCAACTCCTTTCTCCAGCCCATCTTTCACCCAGCATTGAGAGCCACACTCTTGGTTCTCTAAAAATCAGCAATCAGCTTGGTGCTCACTGCCCTGCCTCCCCTGCTAAGTCCCTTCCATCCCATGCCCATCTTCCTCTGTCTCTCCTCTTGATGGCTTTCATTCCGAGGAGCCAGTGCTTCCCCTTCACTCTCCTTGGCATCACCCAACACCCAGAAGCACAAATTGCTCCTGGCTGCCACCTTTTCTCCCTCTCAGCCCCAGCACAGCCTTTGCTCTCATGCCCGTCTCTACCTGGCTGCTTCCTTTTTTTAGCTCCTTCTCCCAGAAAACCTTCCCTCACTGCATCCCAAATGGATTTCTCCATTCATCCCATCTACTGTGCTTCCCTCCATTTACCATCAGCTCTGGTGGTCACCTTACACCCCCAAACCCACACTTCAGGCAGGTATGGGACAGATTCACATGGGGCGAGCGCACGGCGATGGGCTGGAACATGGGTAGGCGTGGGACCGTGCCTGCAGAGATGGGCACACTTGCCCCAGCATACACGTGTTCCTGCCTGCACATGCCAACACCTACGTGTTTCTGCCCACGTTCCCGCTGCCAGATCCGAGGCTGTGGGATTTCAAGGGGAGATGTTGTTCTCCCCTGGGGCATGGGCGTTATCTGTGCAACACGGCTGCAGGCTAGGATTGGGGCTGTTTGGTCCTACAGTCACTAGATGAAAAAGATGCTGTGTCCATCTTCTAGTTTCTTCAAGAGCCATGCCCTGGAGTAAGGCTAGGTATGTTGGCCAGATCCTCAGTAAAGCCCCAGAATAAGCTGTAGGCAATGAAGAGGATTCATCTAAGCAGCACACAAAGAAAAATAGCAAAAAAATAAAGTTCATGGGGGCACAAGGAAAACAGAGCTTCCACCCACAGAGCAGCTGTGTGGGGCTCTGGGGACAGGCAGGCAACGTGGGAGATGTTTCAGAGCTTGCTCTCAAGATGATGCACTTGCAACCGCTTCTCTTCTGCAACTGGTTGAGGTAAATTGAGTTACCTGCCCTGCAGACACACCTTGCAATCCATGTACCTTCAGGAAGAGGCATGTGTCCTGGGCTGCTCTAAGGCTGGCAAGTGACCAGGTCAGAGTGACACAAAAATTAGATGTGCCTTCACAGGAGCAGAAGAAGAGGGATCTGGTTTTTTCCCTCAATATCCTGACAGAGGCAAGCATCAGCCCCTCCACAACCAAGCACAGGAGAAGGGGCTGCTTGGTGTTCCCACCTGCTAAAAATGGCTGGTGTGGGGTGGGGATGTGGGGGGAAACACAAGGGATTCAGCGTGTCCTTTGGATCACTCTGGCCTCAGCTGCTGCGCTGGAAGCCAAACTGTTTCCAAGGAGGATACGGCAAGAACAGCAAGTCCTGCCCAAGTGACGGTCCAAAGCATTGGCACTTTGTCCTGATTCAACCTCGCCCCAGATTCCTGCCCCGGCGTGCATCCAGGTTTCTTTCTCCTTGACCCATCTCCATCAAAAGAAGCGCTGTTACAAGTCTCAACTCTGAGTTTCTAGTCTACAAATAGAAGCAAAGCAGCCCTTGCTACAGAGCTGAATATTCCCACTAAACCCTATTTTGATGCCTGTCCTGGCGAAAGAAGCCTTCAGGGACCATGTCCCTTGTATGAGATGTTAAATATTTCAGCCTCCAGCAATACAAGACACCGATACGATATTAAACTATACAATTGCTATATGTCCCTGCATTCTCACCCCAGCTGCAGAGCTGCACTGCGAAGGAGTAGCCCCAGCAAACCTTCCTCTGGACGGGGCCAAGGAGCTGGCTGCCTTGAGTGCTGGGGCACGGATGTGCTTATCGGGCAGCAGAGCTCCTTGGGGCTCTGCCACCCCACACGGAGAAGCTGTGCCACGGGAGCTGCTAAAAGAGCATTTCATTTCCAAACAGGGCCCCAGAGACCTCTTGTGCGAGGGCCTCGATGGAGTGATCTGGGGTAGCGCAGAACAAGGAGACATGACCCCCAGGCTATAAACAAGCCGGACAGCAGGCTTTTTGGACGTTACTGCTCTACACCGGGGCTCAGGCTGGCCTGTCTCCTTGAATCAGCGCATCTCTCCAATGCCACCACCACTGGGGAAATGGTGAATTGGGATTTCTTCACCTCCCTCTTCCCCCTGTTTCCCTCCCCTAACTCCTTTTCCGCATCATAAGCAAAGTCCTAATAAAGCTCCCATCCCCACTGCCAGCCCTGCACCATGCTCCCAGCAGAAAAGAGATGCAAAGCCACGCTTGGAATCTGATTCCCCGGCTTTAAACGCTGCTCTGCCAGCAAAGTGCGACTTGAAAGCTCCCCTGTCACAGTTACAAAGCTCCGAACAGCCCTTCCTCGGATAATCACGCTTATCTCCAGATTAAGAAAGAGAGACCTGCAGCTGAGGCTGGTCACATGGGCTGGGATGTGGGCAAATCTCTTTTAAACAATCCCCATATAGCTGTGACCTCCACCGCAGCCCAAATACACCGTCCCTCGGTCCCACTTGAAAATCAGCTCTGGAGACATGACGGAGCATGTGAGAGGGGACCACGTTGGAGAGAGCGGGGGCAGGAAGGAAACCAGGGGAGGAGCGAGAAAGCGATGGAGAAGAGGAGGATGAGAATGAGGGAAGAAGAAATAAGTAAAAGGAGGATGTGGGAGAGGAATAGGATGCAGTAGAGAGGGTGGAAGAGCGCATGGATGGAGGGGGAGGATGATGAAGGACAGGGAGGTCTCTGCTACTCTTCCTGCTAGGGATTAGTTGTCCCTACACTGTCCTCAGTTTAACTCTTCCCGCTCTGTCCCCGGCTGGCAGTCAAGCCTGATTATGTGACTCCAGCTGTGCCAAGCAGCCTTGGCAGGGTGAGCACGTTACCTACTTTGCTGCCACAGATTCATTAAGAGGCTTTTGCTTGTGTGGGAATAGTCATCCCAATGGGGAAAGGAAAAAAAACCAAACCCCTCTGCAGATCAACCTGGTGAGGAGCTCTGACAAAGCAGTTTCCATGGCCTGGCTTGGGAGCAGAATTCAGCAGAGGCAGGGATGCACAAACAGGAGAGGAGGGTGGAAGGGTGGGAGACAGTGGGAAGGAGTCTCCAGCAAGGGCCCTGCTCCATGATCAGGCATCGGTCAAGGAGGGAATTGCCAGCCCTTTGCACAATGCTGGTCCCTGGTTCTACTTTGTGATTAAAGGCCACCATGCATCTGGGTCAGGGATGGACAATTCATTCACCCTGTGAGCAATGAAAGGTCCGAGCAACCACAGAGTGGCTTTTTCCAACAGAAGGTTCTCCTCTTGCATCCAAGTGGGATTAACACAATGGCTCCAAAATGGGCACAGATGCAGAGCACTGGGGCTGGACCTCTCTGAGGACACTCATGATCTGCTGGCACCGACTTGGCTTTCCAGACGGGGGCTTGGCCACCGGCTGCAGCTCGCCAGGAGGGACCGCAGTGCTCCCTCTCCGGCTGCTCATTATTCACCCTGTGCAATTAGGCACCGCTGATAAGTCACACGAAATTGCCTTTGTTCTCCAACTGGATGACCTGCGTTTCACAGGAGTCGCTTTTTCCTGCACATTACTCACAAGTTGCCCGCTGTACCTACTGCTGGAACGGCAGCGAGGATTTTGGGGCACTCTTTGGGATGGCCACCAGTGCTACTACGTAGATGCCCCATGCAGGTTGATGGGGAGGTGCAGTCTGGCCCTGCCCATCCTCCTGGACTTCTCTGAGCACAAAGGAGAGCTGTTCCTCCCACAGCTCGCTGGGGACATGTCAGCCCTCCTCCAGGCAGGCAGCTTTGCCACTCCCTGGCTACTCTACTATCTCTTTGTGTCACTCCCACCTCCCCTGGTGAGGAAAAAGCAGAGAAAAGCCCTATGCAGCTGCAGAGCCAGTGGGAGAAAAGGCATCAGCCCTTGCCCAGCCCAAACCCCACTGATGCCAATGGCCACCTCATGTAGTTAGTTATGACCTGTCCTTTCCTCCTTGGTCAGCCTAACAGAAGGCGTCAACCTCATGCTCTGCTGCTCAGACCAAGCCATCTCCCACTCAAGCTCCTTGCAGGACCATGGTGTCTGCTCCTGCTCTCCATCCCTTCACCACCAGTGCCAGGATCTCATCATGGAGGATATGACAAAGTGGATCTGAGCCAGCACGAAGCTGGGTGCCACCAAACTCCACAGCAGACGAGCCGTGTTGCTGCAAAACTTCCTGAAATGACCCTCGCATTAGAACAGCCTTGCCCCATGTAATTCCCTGCTCTTTCAGCATCCAGCAGCTGCTCAGAAGCAGATGGGAGCACAGGGAGAAAAGACATCTTGGCCCATTCTAAACCTTCTTCTCAGTCTGCTCAAGAAATGTATGCGGGGTCTTAAGTCTCGTTGATTTAGGGGAAAGGATGCAAAATTAATTTAGATGGGAAATTAATTAGATGTGAACTGGTGTTTACATCCCTACTTGTACAATGAATTCTTGTGTGAACCTACAGAATGTGGATAGTTGGAGGGAGGGAGGGATGGAGGGATGGATGGATGGATGGATGGATGGATGGATGATAACAGCACTCTGGGAATGACATTATGTGTTGGTCCGTACGCTGGGGATGTAGAAAGCCTATTCTCTGCATTGGTAATTAATAACTCTATCCTGAGCAAATGTTGATAAATCCTTTATAGCACACGTTATCTCTGTCTTTCCAACTCCTGCTCTGCATTTCCATTTGCCTGTTTCCACTGCTCCACCCCTGGCACCCACACGCTTCACTTCCCTCCTGTATTTTGTAACTGGTAGTGGATTTGACTCCCTTCCTGAAGAAGCAGGTGGAGGTTTTGTTGCTGGGGCTTTGTGTGAGTGATCGCATGTGTATGTGTATATACAAAGACAGCTACAAATCCATTGGAAATAAACACCTTTTAAGGGACTTGAGAGAGAGACACAGGGCAGAGGAGAAGAAAGAGCCTACAGACCCTCAGCCAGACAATCAGTGAAAATGAAGAGAAAGACCCAGTGAACCAAAAAATGCCTCAGTTCTCTTTTAAACGCTCCATGATTTGCAACGAAAGCACCAGAACCCATCGCTGGGAAGCCCAGCTTCGCTGAAGCACCAGAAGTCACAGCAACCCTCACCCCTTCTTCTCCCAGCTCCACACAGCTCAATTACCCCAGGCTGCCAGGCTGCACTGCGCACACCCCCGCTGCCCCGCATCTCCCCCGCCGCCCAGACAGCTTTCGCCAATGGAAGGAGTACAAATATATTCATTGGCACCTTATCAGACATGCATGCAAAACTAATTAACATGGGGAGACATGCAAGCTGCCACCCAGCCACAAATACACACCCACGAGCATGCACACACACACGCACGCATGCACAAGGCAACCCTTGTCTAGGGGGGACATTCAAAAGGCTTTGTCACTAATTTAGGCATCTGTCTCAGTCTGGTCTGGTCCTCCTGGCTAGGCTGGAGTTGTGGTTTTTTTCCCACTCTGTTTGACAATGCTGGGAACATGCCCGGAGACCCCTCATTCAAATCACCCCTTGACAATGGTCTCATTGTGTGAGCATATAGAAAAGGGAAAGGATGGGGGAGAAGATGTGGAAGGGGGGTAAGGAATTAAAATGTGAACCCGAGGAAGTGTTTACTAACACAAGCCCCGCAGCTGCCCCGTCTCTCCTCCACCCCCTTCTTCCGCCCCCGGCCGCTCCAATGGCCCAGCTTGTCCTCAGCGCAAGGCGGGCAGCGGGACGGTGGGACAGGGGGAGTGGGAGCAGGAGCACGGCAGACTGGAAGGGTGAAACCTCAGAGCATTCGAATCTTCAGCAGCAGGAGGGCAGGTACAGGTTTGGGAAGAGGAGATGGAGCCAGAGGCGACTTGGAGAGGATTAGTGACTTAAAATGTCCTGAGAAGGACATCCTTATGGAGGAGCAAGGGATTTATTGGTATAACCACTCCAAGGCTTTCCAGGCAGGGACAAATAGTGTTTAAAGCTGGCCTCGTGGATTAGAGCAAGCGAGCAGGCTCGCCGTGCGGTTTGGACTGCTCTCTTTGGTGCTGCTGCCAGACACGCTACAGCGCGAGAAGAAAGGGAGGGAGCAGCAGGGTGTCGGGGCCGGGGGCTCAGGGAACAGACTAGACTCCCTCCAGGACCCAACTGTCTGCCTACTGCTAGTTATTAAATATCAGGAGGAAAAAAAAAATATGAAAAAATGCCCCCAACGCCTTGAACCACCCCCCAGCCACGCCTGGGGAAGGAAATAGCGAAGGTGCAGATAGGGGGGTTGTTAGCCCCCAGCCCCACCACGCTTGGCTGGCCTCGGCAGACACCGTTCAGCTGGAAATGCCCACGAGTCGGCAGAGCAAAGGGAAGAGGAGCTGGGGAGGGGGAGAAGATGATGACAACGTTTTCCATATATGCAAATGCATCCGCACATGATACCCAGAGGGAGACAAAACAAAGAGACCTCAAAGAGGCTGGCTCCGAGACCCGCACAAAGCCAGATACCTCCATACACGTGAAGACCTGCGCAACACGAGATGCGGAACCCAGAGGTTCCCCCATCTGAGCAGATACGAGCCCCAAAAAAGCCTGATTGAGAAGCCCAGTGAAAGCTGCAAACACAAATGCCACAATCCCACGTCCTCCTACACAAACAGATGCACCTTCGGAGTACAAAACTATTCCTGTCCATCAGCTTAGTCAGAGAAGAGAAAAGCTGTGATGCAAACCCAAAAGAGCTCTGCCTCGGTGGGGCAGAGGTAGCCCACCTCCCCTGAAATTGCTCCTGCAGCCAGAGCCACCACCTGGACCTTTGTTTGGTTTCCATGAGAGGAAAGCTAAGAGGTTTCTGGAGATCACTGTGAACAGGGCTGAGCAAAATGTCACACAGAAACCCAAGAACATGCATGACAGCAAAACATTTCCTTCCCACAACCACTGCGACAAAATGCAAGTCACTTGTGCAAATATTTCTGCTTAAAAAAGGGAAGCTACTGCCAAGTAAGCAAATCTGTGCTTTTTTATCCAAACAAGTGGTTGTGAGCAGTTTTATTGCCACATTCCTCTGCCCCCATACACGGGGATAAGCGCTCAACATACAGTGACACCGAGGGACTCGGGGACAGAGCTGCAGTTTTAATAGGGCAACGCAGACACTGAGTGAAATAAAACCCTACAGAGATCAGCTTGCAGGACTCAAGGCTGAGAAAAGCTATTTAGCGGTAAAGAGAAACAAGGACACTCATGATTCTGCTCTCATTTCCATGCTGTAAATTTGGGCAGCTTTTACTGAAAGCAATTAAATCTTCACTTAGGATTTAACCCGATGAAACTGAGGGCAGACCTCAGCACAAGACCCACCTCTGGGCTTTTCCCCAAGACTTGCTCTGCAGAGGTCAGCAGGAGTTGTGAAAAAGTTGAGTGAAAAAGCAGTGGGATTCATAGCGCCAGCCAACGGGCCATTTCAAAGCCCCCTCCAGCTCTGTCTCCGCCGTTCCGGCCTTCGCCGAGGATTTGCCACTTTGCTCGCGAAGCCTTGGCTGCAGGGGAAAGTCAGTACCAGCCTCGTAAGCACAGACACTCAAAGGCATCTCTTTCCCTCTACCTCTTAATGGGAGCTGAACACCTCAACAATCCTCCAACACATCCAGTCCCTGACCCCAGGGGCTGATCCTTCCTTTCCACTACCCAAAAGGTCCCACGCAAGACCCTTTCAAGAAACCACGCAAGACCTTCCATTATTAACACCTATTTGACTATTCTTTAAATTTAATTTTATTCTAAGACAATGCATTTTAAAGGCTCTTTTGCTGAGACGCACAGTTTCACAAGCAACAAGTACTAAAACTCCTCACCTGCTTGCACCACACAGGTAAGGTCACTTCTGGGCTGTGACCTTAAATCTACAGATCCTTTTCCCCTCAGACACTGAGAGCTTTAAATCTCAACATCTCATTAAATAGCTCTGCAGATCACTCAGAACAGATTGTCTCACAACATAACTTTTCAGCTGGTCACTACCCACCAAGGGATGATTTTACATGACATTTATTCACGCAAATTGCAGAGGCTGTAGTCTGGTTACCCAGCAAGAGCGTAAAAAATTACAGTTTAGATGCATAAATGCTGGCACCATCATAGAAGGCACGATGAGACTGGAAACACATCCCTGGGTTTCAAATGCAGCGCAATGAAACTTAGAGCAAGTCCTCACCAGATGAGGGTTTGTCAGGAAAGACCTCCCCACCGCCCACACCCCCTAAAATGACCCGGGGTGGGGGAGAGAAGGGCATGTGCAAGGCTGCAGAGGCTGCAGAGAAATGAACTTCTCCTGCTGCATGTGCAGGAACCTGCCATGGGGAGAGCACACGCGACATTTTACGTCACTCACAAAGCCTACTCTGTCCAATAAAGTGGGGAAGTAAAACAAAGCATGAAATCCAGGCATAAATTAGCATCCTTCTAGTCTAGCTTTATTTGTGCTGCTGCTGCTGTGGATTAGCATCTAGCTGGCTGACAGGCTGATAGGCAGACAGAAACAGGGAGAAATAAAAAAAAATAAAATAAATTAAAAAAAAAAAAAGCAGGGGGAGTCTTTTTTTTCCCCTATGATTCCTGGGATGTCTGCTGTCAAAGTGCAGTCAGTGTTCATCCCTTTAGGACCGGAATTTTTCCATCTTTGTGGGAGGGCAATGGGCTCTGCAGAAAAGCAAATCCCCCTGAGATGTTTGTGCCCGCGCCCTGCGAAGATGGCACCCGTTGTCTGACTGCAAGCCCGGTGCAAACCCATCACATCCTCAGATGGTATCCCTCCGGCATCCTCAGCATCACTCTGGTTGGGTTTCCAGAAAGCCACAGAGCCCTGGAAGCAGTTACAGTGCGGGGTTGGGAGACCTTAGGGGTGGCACCTCGCCACAGGCATGTGTTGGGAGCAGGCACCCCGGGATTAGCTCTGGATCATGTTCACCAGCGCTCGGGGCAGCTGCTTCCTTCACCGCTTGCAGCCACAGCTGGGTTTGGTACCTGATCCCAGATGACATGACTGGGATCTCATGCCGGCGTCTCCTCTCAGTTTGTGTCAGAAATGTGTCACTGCCAGCTCCTCGGGCAGGGGGACCTGCAGAGAGCTTCCATCGGGCTGTCACACAGCCTCCTGCTCCTCAGGGCTGCGTGGCAAAATGAGTGGTCATCAATGGAGACGTCTCTTCTCCCCGGGCTCGATGGCCTCACGCCCACCTGCCCTTTCTGAATACAGTCATGAAGGGACAACGCTAAAGAGCTGCCAGTCCTGATGGCCACCACCCTAGCCCTTCCCAAACCAGATAGCCCTGCCAGAGGATATGTTGTTGCCCTAGTAGCTTCAGGCAGCAGAGAAGAGCTGGGATGCTCAGGGAGGATGACACCAATGTGGCACTCATGCCTAAACTGGGGGAACGACAGCGGCAAACTTGACTGCATTCAAAACAAACTGCAAAACCCATTTCCACCCTCGCTGAACCATCGGTTGGGCTCTGAGGTCACAAGACATCTCTAGTCTAGGCGACTAGGGATATCACTTAAGGAGTCAAAGAGAGCTCAGTTTTTAGGCTATGGATAGCAAATTTTCAGCCGTTTTCAGAGGTGGCCTAGAAAACACAGACTAATTCTGCACAGCCATAAAGCGAGTCCCTCAGGAGCACAGCACACAGTTTGAACACCCCAGTGTCCTTCTGCCTGCCAGCATGACACTTACTGAGTGGGTCTGATCAGAGGACTCAGGTGTGAAAATTCCCTGGGATGTGGTGAATCCCTCCTCAGCAGAGCCCACGCAGCTCCCGGCCCCGCAGCCAAGCTCACTGGTGCCAGCAATCCCAGATCTGCCTTTGCAGCAGAGAGAAGACAAAGCCTTGCAGGCATCAGGCAGCCATGGCAGGCTCTGCTTGCCCCATGCCCAAAGGGATCAACAATCCCCCAAAGCCATCCCCCAAAGGAGTCACAGGGACGCTGCAGGGCTTTGAGACAGCCACAGCCGGAATAGCCCAAGCAAAGAAGATGTAACCCTGCTCCTTCAGTCATGCCTCCCCCGGCCCATGGCTGGAATAAGGCATCATCACCATGCCATTTGGGGATGGAAGGAGGCAGAAGTCAGTCAGAGCCTACAGAAATGCAGGGAGCTGCAAGAAAGATCTTGCCTTTGCAAGGAAACAGTCCCCTAATGGGCTCCCCAGTCAGTACTTCTCTACGTGAACCATTTGTTTCTTCCCCAAGCTCTCCACTTGCTCTGCCACATCACCCATCTACCTGATGGCAAATAAAATGAGTCTGGTGGGTCCCCTTAGCACCTACTCATGAGCCCTCTGTATTTGCGCTCTGCTCCTCAGTGCCGCACCATCAGGAAGCCCAGCCTGGGCACGGCACAGGACCACAACTGCTTTAAGTGCTTATACAAGTCCAGGCTCGTGCATGCAGTTTGCCCTTCATTTTGGGGAGCTCCAGTACACTTCTGCATAAGATATATTAAAATGTGCACTGGTTACAGCACATTCAGGCAAATTGCCACTGGGGCTGGGGTGATGTCAATGAAACATATCTAAAATGGACCAAAGCAGCATATTCTACCAAGCCGCTGGTCCGAGTGGCAACTTGCAACATGTCTGCAGCAGCCTGAGGAGATCCTGCACGGTCCCATGAGGACACCACAGAGAAAGCATCTCCTCTTAAGCAGTCTCCCACAGCACTACACGATCTCTCAGTTAAAGCAAGGACCAAATAAATTTTAAAAGGCATTTTTTTCCCCTAGTTCCAGCAGTGGGGAAGTCAAATGCTCTTTTGCAAGCTGTCCCCAGAGCGAGAAAGATCTGCAAATGTCCACAGGTACTGTGTCCGTACAAATTTGTCCCTACCACATCCACAAGCACATACACAGATGTGCATCCCTCACTTGGTCTCTTACAGAATAGGGCACCACGGACCAACATCACCAATTATTACCTTCCAGGGATGGAAGCAAACACACCACAGACTTCCAGGTTTCCAAGTTTCCCTGTGACCAGGGCCATATGACCGTGGCTGCGACCTCTCCTGAGAGAGTCATCGGTATATCTGCCTGCTTAAACGGGACCCAAGCCAGTCACCATCCAACCCAATGTAATACATGATATTTTGAGCTGTCAGACTCTCTTTCACCCCTGGTTCAGCGTTACGCAGCATCCTAGACTGTTAGCCTTGAGCTTTGAATACCAGGGATCTGGATCCCCAAAACTGCTAAGCCTGACTCCAAAAAAACAAGTATCTGGAGTGATTTGTTTCAGACCCATAATGCCTAGGCCTTTGACTTATTTCCAGAGTTTTCCCTGCTATTATGATGTCCCTAAATACACTCCTTGTTAGCATCTTTTCAATACTTTTAAGCGAGAACAGAGACTTTCAAATAGCCCTTGATTACACTTGCTGGGGGTTTGCCACAGACAACCAAAATCCCAAGCCTTGCACTAAAATCCCTGTGAATTGTTCTGGTCCAGCCCTGTCAGCTGCTCTCCTACCCAAAAGGTGCCTCCCCTTGAGAGCAGGATAGTAGAAGAAGGGAGGAAAGACGGAAAACAACCATTTCTGGGACTATGCTTTAAATCAGGAGGAGCAGCCTCAAAAGCCTTTCCTAGCCTTGGCCAGCAACAGCAGCTACTCATGAAGCTCCGTTCGAATTTGTCCAAGTGAGAGCCAGAGGAAGAGACACATTGCTCCCGCCTCGCTAGATTTTCTGCCAAGCTTGTCAGCAAGGCATGCTCAGCTGTGTGGCCGCCCAGTGTATGCAAAACCTGGCCTGACACCCGCTACTTTCTAGACACCTCCCTCAATCACAAAGGCGGCAGCATCGCTTGCAAGGTGCACGCCATGCCCAGAGGCAGCAAAGGTGAGCTCCTCGCAGCCTCCCAGCCCCAGGCCTTCTGCCAACACCATCCCAACATGGGGCACGCGGGCAAAAGAGCTGCCGGAGGAATCCACGCCAAGCGGCGCTGAGCACGACCTTTCTGCTTTACAACAGTAACCTGAATCCTAAATACTGGATTTCTAGGCACGCATTAAAGCCATGAGACAATGGAGTCGGCGAGGCTGGGGCTGGCTGCAAGCCAGCTCTGTGCCGGCCCCGCCAGCACCCGATGTTTCCCATTTCCTTCCTTTTTTTTTTTTTTTTCTTGCCCTGGCAAATAAGCAAAGTCCCTCTAAGCCATCAGGCAGGGGACAAGCTCACCCGTGACTTGGGGACTGTGCGTGACTCACCCCCCATGAAAGGTGGATGCCTGAGAAGACCTGGAGAGGCGGTTGCCTTCCTCTCTCACTCACTCTCTCATACAAACATTGCTTCTCCTTTAATTGGTTTCATTCATGGCGGCCCTTCGCTAAATGTAATTATGCCAGGCTCTCTCCATCTGTCTGCGTTCAGGAAGAGACATCGCTCTCAGTGTTTTTATTTCCAATCTTTATTTCTGCATTAATCCCCCCTCTGCAGCTCACATGCACAATGATGTCCAGGACCTCCTGAGGACACACCAGGCACCAAATGAAGAGCAGAGCTTGCCCCTGGGTCTCTCCTGGCTGGAGGACTTTTTTTTTTTCCCCATGGGGAAAGCCCCACACTTCAGTCAGTCCTCGTAACCACCTCCATCTCTCAACAATACCAGCACAAGCCAGTCCTTTTGCAGACGCTCAGGAGCTGCCTGGAAGCCCAGGCAAGAGGAGGTTGTTTGATTCTGTCTGCACCCACAGTCACAGCGCTGACTCTGCCATGTCTTCCCAGGCCCAGTACATAAAGCTAGCAAGGAGATGTCTGCTCAAGTGGACACGGACTACTTTTCACATGAAGACTGTGTTCAATCCTACACAAAGGTGCTAATTTTCCTCCCCAGGAAGGCAAGCGGGGTGAAAAGCTGAGCACAGGAATTAACAAACTCATAGCCGCATGGCTGAGGCTGTGAAGTGCCCAACGCACCCAGGAGCATTTTGTCCCTCGGGGTACATCACCCACGGTCCTTACACCTTGTTCAGCTAAGGTAGGTAGATCTTAGGGGAAAACACAATGCTGAAGGAGCTGTTGGCTTATCAAGAGACCAAACCCAGCGACACAGACCCTGGGCAACCAAGCACCATCTGGTGACCGCCGGCTCCCGACACAATAGCCCATGTTGGCATGTTTATGATAGAGACCAGAGGCGGATTCCCATTATCCCCATCAGATCCTGTGATGTGGTTGCAGGAGAAGGACCACGAGAAGCAGATGGGATGGCAGAAGAGAAAAGAATGCAGCGAGACAGACAGACAGGAGAGATTTATATGAAGCTAGAGCGTGTACCCATAAACATGGGATAAGTAAATAGCATGTAAGTATGAAATTAAATGCGGGGAATCCATGGCATCCAGTAATCAGTCAAATATCACCTTCACCTCTTTTTCAGTTTATCATCAGCATTTTAAAATGAGATATTTATGCCAATAAGTAACCCAGTTGTATATTGTAACCCTGCAAATATTGGCTGGGATCTGAGAGATTCGTCCCGACAGACAATTCATTTTTACAGTTATTTTTGGACTCCCAGCTTTCGTGGAACACCGGCTCTCTGTGTTGGATTTTATGCCCCTGAAATGTATTTACAATGCATGGCATCTGTATTGTGCATTACACACTTAAATCATTGCTTTTCATTCATCGCTTATAAAAAAAAAATATTGCAATATCCTGAAGCTCCAAATACTCAAATTCAAAATATTACTGCTGTGTTTTCAGAGTAATGCTATAAAATAATGTTGTGTTTTTAGATAAAGGAGGGAAAATTGATCACGAGGAACATGGATTCCCAAGATTCTGGGAAGAAAAGGAGTTTGGATTTCACACCATGATAAATGAAAAAAAAAAAAGAATAATAATAAAAAATCCTGAAAACCCCACAAAGGTTTATTTTCTAAACAAGAACGTAGAAACATTTTGTCACTTAAACAAAGGGAGGAGGGCGGGGGAGGCTCCGCATCCCTGGCTTGCTCTCTGCAACGGACAAATACTATCAGAAACAAAAAGCATGGCATAGTTAGCAGGAGCGGAGCTCAGCGCTTTAGATTTAATGATATGTATTTAAGTTCCTTTTAGGGGAAGCCTTCTGCAATCGTTTAGGGGGGGAAAAAAAAAAAAAAAAGAAAAAAAATCATGGTTTTAAAGGCTTCTGTCATTGTTGCATACGAGCTGAAGAGAAAGGCGCTTTCTTTGTCATCCGGGGGTTTATGAAAACACCTTAATGTGTCCTTTTCATAGGTGAAGCAAGGCGCACAAAGCAGCCGCGTGCCAACGCGTCCCCCCTGCCACCCGCAAAATAAATAAATGGAGGAACGCGGGGACGGCAGCCGTCGTAATCCCCCGGCAAAGCGGCAGCGAGGATGGGTCTGGCGGGGTAAATATCGCACGTCTCCTGCCAAACCCCGCGTGGGCTATTGTCCCACCACCCCTTTTTAGATGTCATTAAGGATTTTTCGCATACAACCAAACGAGCGGAGGGGATGAACTGC